>JACJUY010014216.1:3034-16900 GCA_014220935.1 Platorchestia sp. MABIK | reverse complement strand
CCTAAGCCAGTCTCTCCCCTAAGCCAGTCTCTCCCCTAAGCCAGTCTCTCCCTTAAGCCAGCCTCTCCCCTCAGCCAGCCTCCCCTAAGCCAGCCTCCCCTAAGCCAACCTCCCCTAAGCCAGCCTCCCTTAAGCCAGCCTCAGTTTGCTCACAATTGTCACGGTGGCCCAGCAATCACGGAAGATTTGATCCTGGCTTTCCCAATCCGCGATTAGAATTTGATTGCAGAGACAGTCAGCTCCGGCCAGCGGACAAATGGACAGCTAAAATGTTCGGCCGCCGGGAAATACTCTCCCAAATGGACGGCTGGCGGACAGTGCCTGACCTCTGCGAACAGCTGAGGGCGTAAGTGGACAGAGGGAAGGTCGGTTTGATCGAAATGCTGGTCAATTGACTTCCAGTTAGAGTGATTACCTATGTCAGCTTACTTCTGTTAGTTCGGTCAATTGACTTTTAGTAGTGCAGTTACTTCGGTCAGTTACCTTCTGTTAGTATCGATACTTCGGTCAATGGCCTTTCGGTCAGAGTAATTACTTGTGTCGGTTAACTTTTTGTTAGTGTAGTGAGTTCGGTCTAGTGACTTTCTGTTAGTATCGGTACTTCGGTCAATGGACTTTCTGTTAGTATCGGTACTTCGGTCAATGGACTTTCTGTTAGTATCGGTACTTCGGTCAATGGACTTATGGTTAGTATCGATTCTTCGGTCAATGAACTTTCTGTTAGTTTCGATTCTTCGGTTAACTGACTTTCAGTTAGCATGATTACTTCGGTCAGTCAACTTTTGTGAGTATAGTTATTTTTCTCTATTTATTTTCAGAAGTGTGGTTACCTCGGTCAATTAGGGTCCAGTTAGAATAATTGCTCGTGTTAGTTAACTTTTAGTTACTATGGTTACTTCGGTCAATTAACTTTCAGCTTCGATACCGTGATTGCATCGAAAGTTAACGGTATAAAGTTCAAAATCAGACATGGAGCATTAGAGAGTAAGCGGTGCGGGCTGTTGATGTAAATGAAACGTGGTGGAGAGAACCAGAGTGAAGAGTAAGAATATAAAAGTGATGGCGTATAAAGAGATTGTTATATCGCTCTCGTTTAAGCAAGAATAAAAAGGTGATGACTCATAAAGTGATGATTATATCGCTCCCATTGAACTAAGGACATAAAAGTGACGGCGTATAAAGCGATTGTTACAACACTCTCATAGAAGTAAGGATGATAAAAAGGTGATGGCTCATAAAGTGATGATTATATCGGTCTCAAATGCAAGATAAAAAGGTGATGTTTCATATAAACTGATGATTACATCGCTCTCATATAAGTAAGGATAAAGAAGTGATCGTTTTTAAAGTGCTGATCGTATCGCCCCATATAAGGTTAAAAACTGATGGTTTATAAAAGTTATAATTACATTGCTTTCAGATTAGACGACAACCGCGCCCAAATTCAAAATAAATTTGCTACACTGTAAGTAGACGCAAAACACACGCTGAGGTAACAGCACGAGGTAACAGCACGAGGTAACAGCACGAGGTAACAGCACGAGGTAACAGCACGAGGTAACAGCACGAGGTAACAGCACGAGGTAACAGCACGAGGTAACAGCACGAGGTAACAGCACAAGGTAACAGCACGAGGTAACAGCACGAGGGACTTCGAGTGCGGCAAGAAGTTGCTTACTCTGAAGCACGGACGCGAAACTGAGCGCTCTGACATACAGCAGAAAAAAACGTAAGTTGAAAAGTTCGTCCACTTTAAAATTTCCATCCTTCAAAATAAGTTCGTTCGAATCAAATTTTTTCGGAGATGTTGATGGCTTAAACTTGACAGGGAAAGGAAACAACTGCTTACAAATGATTTAGGAATATATAATGCCACGAGTAGAAGATTTGGACATGCAGAATTTGCGGCTCCTACAAGATGGCGCGACACCACACAAGCAGCAAAAGAAACCATGGCAATACTAACAGCTGCCTTTCCTGGTCGTCTAATTTCACGTTTTGGTGACGTTTCATGGCCACCACGGTCTCCTGATTTAACCCCTCCAGATTTCTTCCTATGGGATACCTTAAAAGAAAGGTATACATCAATGTGCCTAATACTCTCCATGAGTTTAAAAACAACCTGATCAAAGAAATGAACAGAATATCACCAGATATTTTGAAAAAATAAAAGGGAACTACTTTACGTAGAATACTCTTGTGTTTCAATGATAATGAAGAACATATAAAGGATGTCACATTTAAATAATACTACTTAAAGATTTTCTCCTTCATCTCATTCGTGACAAGTTTTTACAGCTGTATTAATTGTCGTGTAATAAATTTGCAAAATGGTGAAGTAACTTTGGCGCCCCCCAGTACAAGTCACACACTGCACACTTTCACTCGTTTCAAATCTCACATTCCACACGCACTCAAAGATCACAGGCTCATTCCGACGCAAGAATCTACCAACGCAATCTCTTATAGCTCGTCCGAGCCGAGTATCACAGATACAGCACTCAGCTATTGAAGACACGGATTAAAGAGTGAAACTTTCAGTTCATCCACATGAACTCAACGGAGACCTCGTCTGCCAGAGCAACGCATGAAAAGACGACTGCGCTGTGAGAACACTGCACAAAAACTGCGTACGACACTGCTGGCTCAGAAGAGAGACGACTCTGAAAAATGTGATTTAGACTGCGGAGAAGACAGCAGATACGACCGTAAAGGAGACTATGAAGAAGGCAGTACAAAACTCTACAAAGGAAACCGACAATAAGAGACTGGATACGACCATAAAAGAGACTATATAAAATAGGCTTTTCAAAACAGACCGACAAGAACAGACTACATCAAAAGACCGACAAGAACAGACTGCGCTGAAGACCGACATGAAGAGACTGAGCAAAAGACTGCACAGAAGACAGTGGATAAGACCGTAAAGCAGACTAGAAAGAAGGCTACGGATAGACGACTACAGGGAAAACTGTAGATCGAACTGTACAGAGGATAGCAAAGAAGACTAAGGAAAACTAAGAGAAAGAATTCAGCCGTTATTATTATTATACATATATTATATAAGAAAGTTTTAGCCTCTCTAAACTACGACAAAGATGTTCCAAGAGAGGAAGGAGGAAGGCACCATTTAGTATGGAGTTGAGGGAACGTGGAATCTATGCACAAGGTGCACAGAAACAGTAAGCTAAGAAAGAAGTTCATGAAACAAGAAAAAGTTGAAGAAGAAAGTCTTAAGAGCTGAAAAACAGGACAGCAGTGAACCAAAAAAGAATGGTCCGTAACAGAACAAAAACATTTTATTTCAACAAAAATGAAGCCTAACTAACCCTACCCTTAGCTCGGGCTCTCACACAGTCCCCCTGGGAGCGCTAATTCCCATAGATACAATAGTTGTATCCCCCTGAGGGGATTCAGCTGCTATTTGTTTGATAGTTTTAACAGAAACAACAATGAAATTTGCTCAGGTGTCGAATATAAACAAGTTATACAGAATGGACGAAGAGCTCCAGGT
Organism: Platorchestia sp. MABIK; assembly: GCA_014220935.1. Lineage (NCBI taxonomy): Eukaryota > Metazoa > Arthropoda > Malacostraca > Amphipoda > Talitridae > Platorchestia > Platorchestia sp. MABIK. The sequence continues at coordinate 13,386 of JACJUY010014216.1, read as the reverse complement.
GCTTCTGCCTGGAGACTAGATATATAGCACTCTCGTCTTGTGCGCACCTCTGGAATTATATTATTGGGCGTTTTTTATGAAGCGATAAAATACCGATAATTGTGTTATTTCAAGGCATTCACGGCAGCCTGAGGCGTTCGCTAAGAGCGAAAGAAAGACGAATAGCGAGCCAATAATTAATTCATTAATTGACTTCAAACAAACAACAGCGTTTCAACACAGCCCTTGAGCCATGCCTTAATTAACACGTTCTGGTGACCGTCACATAATTGGTAAGTGTATATATATTAGGGTAACCAGAAATTATTTAATAATTCAGTTCCAATATTTGACAACTAATTCTGCTTAGAATTATCTGAAAACAATAAATTTTTAGAGCAAGTAACTCGTCTTAGACACAATGTTAGAGTTTGTGCAGGATTCAGGATTAGGAACCTTATGGGTGAATGCTATTAGAGACACCATATACACAGATATGTTTTACAGTTGGTACGTGAGTTATATTATTGACTATGATGCACAAGGTAAGTTGACTCATGTCAAGTAGTTAAAGTTGACACATCAAGTGGCTTGAAGTTGACTCCTGTCAAGTGGCAAAAGTTATCTCAGAAGTCAGGTTATTGTCATTGACACAAAAGTGACGTGACTGAAAGTCGACACAAAGTGTTACATGACTGGAAGTCGACACAAGAGTGACGTGACTGGAAGTCGACATAAAGTGACGTGACTGGAAGTCGACATAAAGTGACGTGACTGGAAGTCGACACAAAAGTGACGTGACTGGAAGTCGACACAAAAGAGACGTGACTGGAAGTCGACACAAAAGTGACGTGACTGGAAGTCGACACAAAAGTGACGTGACTGGAAGTCGACACAAAAGTGACGTGACTGGAAGTCGACACAAAAGTGACGTGACTGGAGGTCAACACAAAAGTGGCGTGACTGGAAGTCGACACAAAAGGCACATGACCGATGGAGGTCGACCAAGATGCACGAGTGTGACAGGGAGCCACCCAGCGACCACAACCCGGCGCCCCAAAACACTCAGTCTTCCTTCAAAACTGCAGCAAACATCGGTTGTTATTAGCATGCAAATGAACGCCACTAAAAATCGCCCTTTAATACAAGCGACGCATGATTCCCTCGCTGCCTGAAAAATGCAGAGCACAGAGCAACACGCAGCTCTCCCCATCGCAGAGTCAGAATTAGAAGCAAAAAACAAGTAAAAGGAATCAATTATGAACGAGAATTAAGGAGGGAACATCAAAGCTGCCGCAGCAATTGCCATAAAAGTGCTTGTGTGCTCGCTCGCTCTCTCCTGCACCGCACGCGTCTGCTGGTAGACGTCGGCGGTAGATCACGAGTAGATTTATGGAAGGTTAGATTAGACGTCGAGGGTAGAATAAAGAGTACATTCAAGGTAGGTTAGATTAGACATTGAGGGTAGAGTCGAGAGTAGATTCATGGTAGGTTAGATTAGATTTCGAGGGTAGAATCAAGAGTAGATTCATGGTAGATAAAATTAGATATCGAGGGTAGAATAAAGAGTACATTCATGGTAAGTAAGTATAGATATCGAGGGTAGAATCAAGAGTAGATTCATGGTAGCTAAGATTAGATATCGAGGGTAGAATAAAGAGTACATTCATGGTAGGTGAGATTAGATATCGAGGGTAAAATCAAGAGTAGATTCATGGTAAATAAGATTAAATATCGAGGGTAGAATAAAGAGTACATTCATGGTAGGTAAGACTAGACATCGTGGGTAGAATCAAATGTATATTCTTGTTAGGTTAGATTAGCTGCAAGTGTAAGCCTCCCTAACCGCAAAAAAGATATTCCAAAGAGAGAAAGGCCCTTTTTAGTATGATTGTTGGTAGACATCGACGGTAGAATTGCGAGTGGACTCGGTAGATTCATGGTAGGTTACCCCGTTTAACGTCTGCATTTTGTACTCATATTAACGTTATCAAAACCACAATCGCTAAATTGGCACCGGCATCATGTAGTCACCGACATCACAACGAGGAAGTGACTGCCACTCGACAATGAACTTCGAAGAACTTATCAGGGCACAAATTTCAAAAAGAATGAAATATACTAGAGCTGTTTATGAAAGTGAATTTTGAAATCCATTTTGATGGTAAATGGTCAAATTAGATTAGATGTTAGTTTAAGCCTCCCAAACCGCAACAAAAACGTTCCAAAGAAAGGAAGGCACCGTTTAGTAGGATACATGGTAGGTTTTGAAAACGCGAGTTTATTCATCTTCTGAAGAATTATTCCTAATTACTAACTCGAGCTGAATCTGCGTAGTCGGTGACCTCGAAGTGTGCATGATGTCTAGATGAGAAGAGATTAACAGTTGGACATGGTTTTAACAGCGGGGCGGGGTATCAACTGCTGGGCGTGGTGTCAACAGCCGGGTGTGGTATCAACAGCCGGGTGTGGTATCAACAGCCGGGTGTGGTATCAACAGCCGGGTGTGGTATCAACAGCCGGGTGTGGTATCAACAGCCGGGTGTGGTATCAACAGCCGGGTGTGGTATCAAAACTGGTGGTTTTTATATGGATTAGATACGAACACAGAAGGGCTGGAAAGAAAGAAAAGAGGGGCAGGAGGAGCAGGAGGTGAGGAGGGGCAGGAGGAGCAGGAGGAGCAGGAGGGGCAGGAGGGGCAGGAGGGGCAGGAGGAGCAGGAGGAGCAGCAGGGGTAGGGGGAGCAGGAGGGGCAGGAGGGACCTGATAGAATTAAGCGCATGAATTGGAGCTCAATTTAAAGGCCACCAAATGAACGGCTGGGATCTATTGCGATGAATCTGGTAGTGAATGTGGCAGTGAATGTGAGGAAATTTGTGCGAAGTGCATTTAAGTGCATGACGCAAGTAAATTAGAAGTTCAGTTAAAGTTACACCAATACTAAGTGCACGTTCAACGCCAGTCAGCACCAAGATATTCAAGATAATATCAATATCCAATTTTACAGACGAATTTTAAACACATTAAAACTCGTGGAGTTAGTTCATTCCATGTCAAAATACAGTTTGCGACAAAGTTTTGACAGTAAATAAAACATGTCTTCCTTCATTTGATCAATGATCATGAGAGGATTTTTTGTGTTCTGTTTGTGCGTTAACACACACGCATAAAATCCAAAAATAAATTGAGCCAATGGAGCGGAGCGCGCGTCTATTGTCTGTGCGACGGAATTCCCCAGAATCTAAACGAAAATAAGAAGGCAAAATAACATAAAAGGGGAAATTTCGGCAGCAGTGCCGGCCGAGCGATCCGCGGCAATTTTTTAACATATTTCCATGCCCAGGTGTAAAGTTCTCGAGACGAGATTGCCCGGAGAAGAAGTCATTCATGTGCTGACGACCACAGCCGGGCCAAGTTTACCCTAGCCAGAAGGGTAACTCGGCAGGTTCTTCTTAACTTATGGGGTAACTCTTCGGGTTACTCTCAGGGTTTTCTCTAACTTATGGGGTAACTCTTCAGAGGTCCGGCAAACTGAATTAAGTTCGTTACGAGCGCCTCAAAATCTAAGCAGTCGGACTGGGACTCCGAGTTTATATTAGGGCAGATTGTGGCTCTGTCCGTGTCCGGGTATTTGAGGGACTGGGGAATACGAGGCCAATCCTGGCGAGATGATGGATGCTATTTTTAAAGGTTAATTCGTAACGAGCGCCGTCGTGAATATTAATGAGATTAAATCTTAAATTTTGACGGCTGCGATGTAGCCCCGTTGTGTTTTGTGTAGGGGAATATTTTGGCGATTTTAGTATAACTTTACAAAAAATTGTGTTGTGAACGTACGCACACTGTACATGTCTAACGAATTTAGAAAATATATGTGGAGACACAGTCATGTGTAGGATACAGTGAGGGGAAGCCAATATTCGTACCTGCCAAAATTGTTTATTTCAGAAGTTTATGATGAACAAAAAATGACATGTCAAAGTTAGAGTATGCAGAAGAAACAAAAAAATTTATTTATTGGAATTTTAGAATTTCATTCGTATTTATCATTAATTTTTGTTCGAATAGATTATATTTCAGGTACTGGCAGACATGTTCTGCCCAAATGGTAATGGTGCATGAATTTTTTTATTTTTTCAAGGTTAGATTGGATAAATCAGTTAATTAACCACAGATAGTTGGGCAAATTAGTAAGCTAACAAATCTCTTAATCACTGCAAAGGCTTTCAGAAGAGAGGAAGGAAAAAGGTACCATTTAGTATGGAGTGGAGGGAACGCGGAATCGATACATAAGGTGTGTTCCCAATCGAGACTTCCTGCGCATAGAAACTGTGAGTTGAAAAACAAGCTGATAAAATAAGTTAAAAGGTGAAGAAAAAACTAGTAGGAGCTGGTAAACGGGACAATAGTGAACCGGTAAAAGATGGTATAATAAAACAAAAAACTTACTCTATTCCAACAAAAAGTTGGCCTGCCTAACCTTCAGCTCGAGACCTCACAAATCCCTTAGGGAGCGCTTATTTCCATGGATGCAATAGTTGTATCCCCTTGAGAGGCTCATTTCTCCTAGCGTGTGTCTAAATTATGCACGAAATCAACAAAGGTAAAATGAGCACTAGAGTTGCGCGCATTAGATCATGTATAAATTATGCTCGCAATGAATCAAGGTAAAATGAGCACTGTAGTTGCATGCACTAGATCCAAACATATGAATAAATTATTTATACCTACGTTTGGATGCAACGCATACGTATTTATAAATTATGCACGCAATGAATCAAGGTAAAATGAGCACTGGAGTTGCATGCATCAGGTCCGATGTTCCGATTCCGTGCGTCGGAGCAGGACACACGGAGGCGCGATCGGTGAAGTATTGCTGCAGTGTTACGGCATCCTTGAACATAATTAAGGTGGTAATTATACGGACGTAATTACTCGCCCTCGCTCCCTCTCTCCCCGTCACACAAACGCTTCTCAAAATATATTACGACAAATTTAATCACGCGTCAGAGAAAATGTTTTTGCGTTAGCTCGACTTAGTGATTGTGAAAGAGAGTTTGCAGAAGTCGTAAGTGGTTGTGAAAGAGAGTTCGCAGAAGTCGTAAGTGGTTGTGAAAGAGAGTTCGCAGAAGTCGTAAGTGGTTGTGAAAGAGAGTTCGCAGAAGTCGTAAGTGGTTGTGAAAGAGAGTTCACAGAAGTCGTAAGTGGTTGTGAAAGAGAGTTCGCAGAAGTCGTTAGTGATTGTGAAAGAGAGTTCGCAGAAGTCGTTAGTGATTGTGACAGAGAGTTCACAGAAGTCGTAAGTGATTGTGAAAGAGAGTTCGCAGAAGTCGTTAGTGATTGTGAAAGAGAGTTCGCAGTAGTCGTAAGTGATTGTGAAAGAGAGTTCACAGAAGTCGTAAGTGATTGTGAAAGAGAGTTCGCAGAAGTCGTTAGTGATTGTGAAAGAGAGTTCGCAGAAGTCGTTAGTGATTGAGGAAGCTATGAACTGGAGAAAACAGCCATAAATTAGTGCAAAGAGCATGGTAAAAAATCGTTTTCGTCCTCTACTGTTGCTGTAGTTCATGCGATGGAATGCGCGCGTACATCATGAGATGTTTGTTGAAAAATTGCACGCTCTTATATTGGTGAGCAAAATTTTGGTTTGAACACTCATGCAGAAGTAAACTGCAAGCCGATCGATTTCTCAGAAATCTAAGTTTCCTGAAAATATGAGAACCAAAGTGGGGATAAATATTTCAGGGGCATCCGTTTCGGAATATTTTAAATTCGGAACTGGAAAAGGGAAGGACCAAAACACAAAATTTGAAGACACTAAAACTGATAAATTGTATGTGCTTGTAAAAACTTGGAAAATTAAATTTCTTTACACCCGCCAATAAATTAGATTCACACACCCAGACACCTTCAACTACTTTAACATATTCAAAAACACACACACAGGATTCTGTTACTAGGGGAGGTTAAAAGGTTAATTAATGCTAATACCATTAATTAACATAATTAATGTTAATGTTCACGAAGATTAATTTAATGAAGCAAATGCCTCTATAAAAATTAGATTTCAATTTATAAATGAAATATTCTAAATCTAAAATTCTAATGTATTGTTCGCTATTTGTTCTATTTGTTTGATTTGTTGCACTATTTGATCTAGTGTTACTGGTTTGAAAAATCTGTATTTTTGAATGGAAAAAAGATTTTTACAGCGGTTTCCAATTCTTCGTTGGGATGGTGAAGCATATGCACGATCAGTTCTATTAAAAATTTCTGAATGGTGACGGTGTCTGATGAACTGTTGGAGTTCAGTACTGCTACCGTAAGACTGTGTGCAGCAGGTACACTTGCAAAAATAGACATCTCCAAAGGCATTCTCTCCAATCGTTTCTTCCTTCCTTCCAAAAAAGAAGCAACTTTAAAATTATTCCATAAAGTATTCTTATTTCTACTGTAGTTTAAGATTTGATGAGTGATGACGGTACCCCTTTTTTCAATCCGGAAACCAAAATATCATGAAAATAAAGCTTTACAAACAACGCTGGGGTAAACCGCATGTGAGCACAGTTTTTTGTTCAGAAATTGACTTCGAGGATTCTCAGTAAGGAATATTAGATACTTTTTTTAGCTGATGAACATAAATATATTCAACATCACAGAGAAAATTTGATCATGACTTGATAGGCCTTTCGCTTGAGGAAATGATCCAATATACGTTCTAGTTGACTTTAAAACATGTACAAATTCATTAAAAATGTTTAAAATGAAAAGCTCGCGAATGGTGTCTTCATTAAAGTAATTAATTCGCACTCAGGAAAAAATGAAACTTGTTTTCAAAATAAACAAATAATGAAAGCAATCTTTCTTTGGATATCATCAATCTTTCCTAAATTGAAAACTTTCTCGACGATCCTTAAATCACTTCAAAATCAATTCTCCTTCGCTCCTCATCATTACCTTCGAGAAGTCGAATTTCTCAGACAAATTTAGCAGATTTGAACAATATTTCCGATGGAAATGAAAAACGCAATTCGCAGGAATAAGAATTTTCGTCAGGGAAGAAGCCTCAAAAGCTTTCCTCATAATTAAAGTGGTCAATAACATTAGCTTCTTAATTACTCGACGGCGAGTATTAGTTCTTCGGTAAAGTAATTTCGAGAATCTCTTTTTAATCCGAGTGTTTATCCGCACGAGTCGCTCCTAATCAGACTTAATTTGAAAGTAATCAGTGATTGCCCGACCGAACTTTGCTCAACTCTGCGGCCGTCGCGAGCGGGCGGTGCGGTCGCAATCTCTGGTCCGCTCTGCCCGCCAATTTATGCCGGACCCAACCGGAAACCTCCAAGTTTTATCGAATTGGAAGCCCTTCACCGCCAGTTTACATTCAATCTGAGTCTACTCGCGCACGTTCTTCTGAGTCTGAATCTACTCAGCAACATGTTTTAAATTTGAATCTACGCACGTACTTTTTATTGAATGTGAATCTACTTACGCCCGTTCTACCAAATCTGAATCTACTCACGCACTTTTTTTTTAATTTGAATCTACTCACGCACGTTCTACCGACTCTGAATCTACTCAGCAACAAGTTTTAAATTTGAATCTACGCACGCACTTTTTTTTTGAAGGTGAATATACTTACGCACGTTCGACCAAATCTGAATCTACTAACGCACGTTTTATTGAATTCGAATCTGCTCACTCATATATCATTAAATCTGAATATTCCTGCGCACATTTTACTTGTGCACGTTTTGTTGAATCTGAAGCTTTTCGCAGCCAGTTTTAATTGAATCTAAATTCAATTACTGCTGTTTTGTCAGAACTTAATTTGACTCTGGCGATTTTGTCAGTTTTGAAATTTTTCTTCAACACTTTTTCTGATCTTCAGTTTTCTCACGGCAGTTTTGTCGCTTCTGAAATCAGACTCTGGCACTTAGGTCGGATCTAAAATTTAAGTTTGGTTGCTTTGTTGGATCTGAAATTCAACTTTGGTAACTTAGTAGGATTTCATGAATCATTCATACAATTTCATGTGCAGTTTGACCGAACTCGAGTATTTTTTTCTTGTACCCAAGCGAATATATCTGAACAGATGCTCACTTTACTTAAATCGCAGATTCACTAAAAATTTGAATAGCGGCACATTTCTTCGAGTTTTCGTTCGCTATACATTAGGAACAGAAAATAATTTATCTGACTTAAAGAGGTAACGGCTTTTCCTCGAGGGTGTTTCATAACTTTCCCCGTGCGGAAACTTTTTCGCTTTAAAAAATTTATGCAGGTGCGTGTATTTTTATTGATAGTCCTACGTCAGGCATCTTCACTAACTGCCTTATCAAAGAGCAATAAATCTACTTTGTTTAATTCTTGGATTTTTTGATGTTTCTCAAAAATGTGTATCTTCAAGATTCAGAGAGTATTTTTTTGTTCGTATTTTATTTGCTAGCATTTTTATTTTATTTTATTTTATTGTTAGATAGTATTTTTTCGTATTTTACGTTCATCATCCACCCTCAGTTTTCATTGGATTGAGCAACAGGATTACAATGCTGTAGAAGAAGACTAAGATTTAAAAATTTAGTATCGAGGACTGGCACCATCAGCAAACTCCTCTTCTCTTGGACAGTACATTATCTTATATTCCCATCTCCAAAAGTTAGGTCAAATTGTGGATTTGTTCAAATCTCCCTAACCACAACAAATGAGATCCTAAGAAAAGGAAAAAGTGTCATTTAAAATGAATTTATGGGAACGATGAATCTGTACACACGCTTCATCCCTAAGAAACTCACTGCAAGAAACAGCTCACAGAAAAAGAAATATTGAAATAATTTTTTGAAACGTGAAAAAATTTGAAATGTGAAGTAATACGGGCTAAAAACAAGACATCAATAAATCAAGTAAGGATGGTTCATTGCAGTAAGTAAAAACCTTTTTCAACCTTACTCTACACCTCGCATGTTCCCCTCGAGAGTGTTAATTTCTATAAATACAATGGTTGGACTCCTTGAGGATTTCCAAAAGAGATAGGTTAGATATAACCTTCTCCCCGACAAAATACATGAACTTAAAATGTTATTAGCATGTATAATCCTTTTGCTGAAATTGAGAGGGTGGAGTTAATTTGAATCTTTGCCGTGCAGAAACGCTTAAAAATTCAATATCTTTAATATCAGCAAGTGTGAACAACCGTTGCCCGAGATTGCAATAAAGCTTGTATACTGAGGAGAAAAAATAGAAAACAGTCTTCCAATGCTAAGTATGAACAACCGTTGCCCGAGATTGCAATAAAGCTTGTATACTGAGGAGAAAAAATAGAATGCAGTCTTCCAATGCTTAGTATGAACAACCGTTGCACGAGATTGCAATAAAACTTGTGGGCTAACGAGAATTGAACAGTATTTAAATGCTAAAGACTTGACATCAAAAACCCATTCACAAAAAAAAATACTTTTCATCAAAGTATTGCGCTTTGCGCGAGCAATGAACAAAACAAGCGTCGCGCAGCCGCCTCACTGACGACATGCTTGTGGTAAAAAGAGCACTCAAATTTCCCAAAAATGTGTCGAATGTTCCTGAATTTGGGCAGCTGGTGCCGATGAATTAATAAACCTAAGCTCGGACGCACGACTATTTATACCAGTGGCTTAGACCAACAAAAGCTTACGTATCATGAAAAAGATTCTAGGAAAGTGAAGCCAGAGAGAACTTTCTCTGCATGAACCCTTTATTGCTGTTCCAAATCAACTGGTCGAATGACTCGGGCCTTTTCTAATTAAATCCTTGAATGGAAGAGGCGCAACAAAAGGCTGGATTTTTGGCGGGCAGGGCGTTAGTGTGCGTTATCTGCGAGAATTTCAAGGTCTAATAGGAATTATTCTCACGAGAGGGTAACCTTAAAGAAGAGGGGCCGAGCGTTGCGTCTCTTCCTCTTTAGCTCCTCCGGCCGCCTCCTCTCTTTATTATGACAAATTAGCGAACTTCTATGCCATTCTTCTCAGCCTGGAGCCTCTTTTGCCTCAACACTTCCAAAAGAGCTTACTTTAACTCGCCGCCTTTGCATAACTCGACGGTGAAGTTACCCGCGTGTCGCTACAGCAAGTACGAGAGATCGGGCCTCCGTAGCGCCGGGCTGTCGGGTTGCGTACAGCAAATGATGCTCGGGCATGGCAAGGATTGTTTTCAGTGGAGAGACAAGGTTCGTCTTGGCTAGGGAGACAAAACTCGTCTTGACTAGGGAGACAATGCTCGTCTTGACTAGGGAGACAATGCTCGTCTTGACTAGGGAGACAATGCTCGTCTTGACTAGGGAGACAATGCTCGTCTTGACTAGGGAGACAAGGCTCGTCTTGACTAGGGAGACAAGGCTCGTC
>JACJUY010014215.1:4199-18063 GCA_014220935.1 Platorchestia sp. MABIK | reverse complement strand
CTTTTATCTTTACTTTCCCTTTTCTTTCTTTCCTTGTGTTGTTGTTTTTCTCTTCTTTTATTCCTTCCCCGGTTTTTTCTTTCCTTCCTCCCTACTGCTGAGGGGGATACAACTCTTGTATCTATGAAAATTAGCACTTCTGGGGAAAATGTGTGGTCCAGAGCTAATGGTTAGGTAGACTTTCTCTGTGTTGAAAGAAAATTGTTTTTTTGTTTCGTTAAGGACGATCGTTTTTCAGTTTTTTGTTCTGTTTCTCAGCACCTGCTAATTTTTGAACTTTCATCCTGTTTCTTAGTTCCCTTCTTTCTGTGCGCTGTGGAGTTTGTGTGGGAACACAGTTTGTGTGTAGATGCCGTATTCCCTTAAATCCATGCTAAATGGTGCCTTCATCCTTCCTCTCTTTGGAACACATTTGCTGTGGTAGGGAGGCTTGAACTAACTTGTAATTTAACCTACTATATTTTCTTTCCTTTATTCTTTTCCCTATCTTTCTTTATGCATACCAATCTTTTTTTCTTTATATCTTGCTCTACCTTTTTATTTTTTGGGCTTCTTTTCTGTCTGTATATTCGCTCTTTCTTTTCTTTCATGGCTGTTTTGTTTTTCTTTCTCGATTTTTTTCTTTGTTTTTTCATTTTCATTGCTTTTTGCTAATGCTTTTCTTGGCTTTTTTGTTCCTTCGCTTTTTCAGTAAATAGTTTAAATTCATTAAAAAGTAGTTGTGTTTAATTAAGAATTAAGAAAGTATTTTAATAAAGATTTAATTTTAATAAAGATTTAATTTTAATAAAGATTTAATTTTAATAAAGATTTAATTTTAATAAAGATTTAATTTTAATAAAGATTTAATTTTAATAAAGATTTAATTTTAATAAAGATTTAATTCTAATAAAGATTCAATTTTAATAAAGAGGTTAAGTGCCAGGAATAAGTCATGCGCAATAGATGTGTAATCTTCGCTAAACTTCTAAATGTAACTAGAGGAGGTATCAAGCATCACAAGGTGTCTAACTAAACAATGTAAACAATTTCTTTACCACAGGTGATACAGAGATAGAATATAACTATGGGATGCAGTAGGTGCTGTTTAACTAGTGTATAACTAGTGTATTGTGCAGGTGTATAACGAGTGTTTTACTGGTGTACTATACACTAGCAGGCGTATAACTCGTGTATAACTTGTGTACTATACACTAGCAGGCGTAAAACTAGTGGTGGTGCCCTACAGGCGCCCCTGGAGCACACGGTGGGGGACCTATGGCGGCTGGTGTGGGAGCAGGAGGTGCGGGTGCTGGTCATGCTCACCGACTTCGTCGAGCGCGGCATCGACAAGTGCGCCGACTACCTCCCCCCCTCGCAGACCCTCGACTGCCACAGGGTCTACGGGGACTTCCAGGTCTGTTGGGGTCTGGTACGAGGTTGGGGTCTGTTGGGGAAACTTATTTTTTTTTAGGAAACTGGAGGTCCATTAGGGGACTGGGGGGAGGGTGTAGTAGGAGGTAGGGGCTAGACGTAATGAGATAGTTTGGGTCGGGTTAGGACGGGTTCAGTGACGAACATAACCGAGAATATTCCAACGGACGTAGCTACATAGTTCTTTACTGACACGCACAACATTCCTCCCCTTCATAGTATTTTTACGATGATTCACCCCCTTCCTTTTGTAGCATCGATACGCTGCCCCATTTTAATTAATTCTTCGTCCTTTCATAGCTTTAATATATATTACCCCCTTTCGTTGTATTAATACATTGTCCCATTACATTACATTATGACATTGCTCCCTTTCATTACATTATTAAATTTTCTCCTTTTATAACATTATTATATTTGCCCCTTCATAACGTTATTACATTTGCCCCCTTCATAACATTATTACATTTGCCCCCTTCATAACATTATTACATTTGCCCCCTTCATAACATTATTACATTTGCCCCCTTCATAACGTTATTACATTTGCCCCCTTCATATCATTATTACATTTGCCCCCTTCATATCATTATTAAGTTGCATTGCCCCGTTCATAATATCAACACCTCCCTCACCTCACTAACACCTCCTCTCCCCACGCAGGTGACGCTGAAGTCGCGCGACATGCAGGAGCAGTTCGTGGTGTCCAGCCTGCTGCTGAAGAACCTCGAGAACAACTTGACAAGGGACGTGACCCACATGTGGTACACGGGCTGGCCCGTCACTGGCGTGCCCCACGCTGAGAAGCCCTTCATCTCCTTCGTCCTCGCCGTCAGGAGGGCGCGCAAGCTCCTCCGGGCCAAGGGGCCCGTGCTGGTCCATTGCAGGTGGGAAGGGGTGGGGATGTGTGGAGGGGTGGGGAAGTGGTGAGGTGTTGACAGTAGAGGTGGGGAAAATAGGGGGGTGGAGAGGATCGAAGAGTAGGGAGGGTAGGGGGTTAGGTACGATAGGGGTAGGAAAGGCTAGATTTTATACAATGACAAAGGATTGAAGCTTAACAAATTACACGAGAGGTGAGGCTGTCTGTTTTAGCATCTTTGAAATACGGTTATCGTAAAGAGGTTAATGTATTAACACAAGTGTATAGTTCGATGTGTATTGTTTATGGTTGGGTGTGTAGTTTCATGGTGGATTAAGTAACATTCTGGTAGAAGGATTAATAGTTTTATGGTTTGGATGAATGATTTATGGGTGGGATAAATACGTTCACAGTGTGGAAGAATAATTTTATGTAAGGGGTGAATAGTTTTATGGGTTGAATATATAATTTCATGGCTGAGGTAAACAGTTTTAGGGTTTGGACAAAAAAATCGTTTTTTGAGTGGTTGGGCAGTTAGTCGTATTGCTGAACTAACGACAGCTTCTAACTCGTCAGTGTTTTGATATAAGGAGGCTAGAGCGCAGAACTGAATAGTTGATCGCAACATCGATTTATATGCTTCATTCGTACAGTAAACCACGCTCTATCGCACTCTTTATTCTCGTAATTCTGCTCTGCGTAATTTTTTTCCTACTGAAAAATATCGCGTCCCACAACACCGTTATCACGGCCCCTTTCTGATTAGTATTCTACTGACTGTTAGAGCCAGATTTCATGTCACTTTATTATTACCGACAGGAACTCTCTTCCATTTTACCATAATCGCCTTTCTGCAATTTCGAAAGGCTTTCACGTCAGATATCCCATCGATTCCCACCTTCATCGCCATCCCACTTTTTTTGTATATAAATTTGCCGATTTAGATATTATTTGCGTGTAACCAATGCTACGAAACTTCCAAAATTAATTTACATCTTAGAGATTTTTGTGTTAGATATTGTCACTGTCACTTCAATTATAATTTTATTCTATTTCATGTTTAGTTACATTTTTGTGATATGCGGATACAACCTGATGCATGCGAGCTTTTGTAACAAAGCTATCAGCAATCTGTTACTTTCAATGTTCTTGCTCATGGACTGAGTGTGCGTGCTCTTTCAGAAATTACGCTAGCTTGAAGGCTGATCATCTCTGTGGGACTTCTCTCTTTCTTTACTTTCAACTTAGTATGGTTTGGTTTTTTCTCATTTTTTTAGCAGTGTTATTTTTATCTTTACTTCAATTTTTTCTCACATTTTTCCTTTTATGATACGTTGTATATTACTTACTGTTCGTCCAGTTAAGGGCTGATCATGCTGATCATATTTGATGATATTGACCCACATCACAATCATTAAAATACATTGTATCCAAACCTAAATGAAACTATAAATTGTGAATTTACTAATATAAGAAAATTAAATGAATCGATGAGAACAAGTCGCAATGATTTTTCACTGTTGTGTTGGAACTGCAGATCACTCTATCTAAAAATTGACGAAATACACTGAGCTAAATTGTAACTTTGACGTTCTGAGCTTCACCGAAACCTGGCTAGATCATTCGACTGAAGAAATGATTCAAATTCAAAATTATCATAGTATAGTACATATCTAACCACATAGATTCGAGAAACATAGCAGGTATAACTATGAATGGTGATTATACTGAAACGCTTTTCATAGCGCTGATGAAAAATGGGAAATGGGTTATGCTTGAATCGGTGTATAGGCCTCCAACACCCTTTTCGGTATCTTTCCTGAATGAGCTCCACCGTATTGTCTAGCAGTTTATCAAGTCTTTATATATTGACGTAATAATGTGTGGTGACTTCAATTAGGATCTTTTGAAACATGAAACCCAAATCTCAAATTTTATTAATGTCTTCCAGTCCAAATCTTTCCTTAAAATTATCACGAAACCTACACGTAAATCATCAGAATCTGCGACGCTGATCGATAACATCTTCATGCCAGATCCAACTGATTTCTTTACTGGAATAATTAATTCCGACTTTTCGGATGATTTTCCAATTTTATTATTAGTAAAAATGTCTGTCACTTGCACCAAGTGACAGGCTGAAACTTACTCATATCGCTGCGTAAATGAATGTAATTTGGGAGCAATGCGTATCTTTGTAGAAGAACTAATGCCAACATTGGACATCTCTCAACAGAACAATAACGCAACGAAGATGCTTTGAAATTACTTTCCCGAACGCTCATTTCACCATACTTCCAATACGGAATAGAAGCATGGCACGGAACTAATGAAAAAAAAATTATTGTACTCTTTCCTCGACAAAAAAGAGCTATTACAGCGGTTAAGAAACTAGAATATAATGCTCACCCAGACGATTCATTCAAAATTTTAAAAATACCTTAACTTCTGGATCTCTACAAACTCTCCATACGTAACTTCATGTATCAAACATTGACCAATGATAGCGACAACAATCTCAAACAAATATTAACTGCACAAACTGGTCATCACGACTATTTAATCCGAAATAAAAGTAACTTCATACTTCCTTATTATTCAAAAGCTCGGTCACGACACTCTTCATTGGAACTAAAACTTGGAATTCGATCCCTGCTGAGATCCATAAAAGAAATTCTTACAAAGCTTTCAAAATAAATCTTGAATCCCTCTTCTATCGGAATATTAATTTCATCAGACAACCGAGTCAAATCTTTTCTCCTAAAGGACCAATCCTGATAGGGTAATTTGCCTCGCTTGATGTCAATGATCTCCAGTCTGTTCTCAAGTCGCATCTAGAATATACTGTTAACATCTAGCCCATACAAACTATTTTGTAAAATTAAGCATCTAATCTCGAGTGAGCCAATTTTTTGATCAGTCTAGTGCGCAACAAGGTTAAATGAATTAGGGTAAACATAATTGTACTCCTTAAATTAGCGTTGGTGGTAGGATGCCCTAGAAGTCACCGAACTTATTCGCACCCATCAGTAGCTATACTCAAACTTGACCATTGTACAAGACTTAAGAAACAATCTACTTCTGGATCACTTGTGATAAGTAATATTTTTAAAATTTTTTAAAATCATTTTAAAAAAAATTCTCAATTTTTTCAACGCGCAGCCCGGGCACAGGCCGGACGGGCACGTACATCGCCATAGACTCGTGCCTGAAGCATTACGAGGAGCAACGTACCGTGGACGTACCCACGACGGTCTACAACATTCGGCGCGACCGTGCCGGGGCCGTGCAGACCAGCGACCAGTACGCCTTCATATACAGGGTCGGTGTGGGGTTGTGTGGTCAATATTGGGGTATGTGTGAGGCTGTGTCGGGTCTGTGTGGGGTGTCTGTGTGGGAGCTGTGTGATCAGCGCATTTTTTTCCCATCTGGCATGTAAAATTATTTTGCCACAATTTCATTTAAAAAACGTAGTTTGTAATTTAGTTCATTTGCTTACTGAAGTCATTAATTTTACGTTTATTTCTTCTCTGTGAATGAATGAAAACTAGGAATGGTAAGGTTTTCCTCCAGTGTCGGGCATTGGTAATAATTTTGGTTTTGACTATACTTTCTTTTTTACATTACGGACCTTGTAATATTATTGTGCTCTCAATTCTTCTTCTTCTCGCAGGTGGTGAATTTGTTCGCATCAAAGTTGTCCTCTGGCAGTCTGGACTCTTTATAGGCTTACACGTTGCCTTAGGCCTACACGCTACCTTAGACCTACACGCTGCCTTAGGCCTATACGCTGCCTTAGGCCTATACGCTGCCTTAGGCCTATACGCTGCC
The DNA here is from genome assembly GCA_014220935.1 of Platorchestia sp. MABIK. Classification (NCBI taxonomy): domain Eukaryota; kingdom Metazoa; phylum Arthropoda; class Malacostraca; order Amphipoda; family Talitridae; genus Platorchestia; species Platorchestia sp. MABIK. Next base: position 11,960 of record JACJUY010014215.1, on the reverse strand, counting down.
TTAGGCCTATACGCTGCCTTAGGCCTATACGCTGCCTTAGGCCTATACGCTGCCTTAGGCCTATACGCTGCCTAGGCCCACACATTACCTAGGCCTACACGTTGTCTAGGCCTACACGTTGCCTAGGCCCACACACTGCCTAGGCCCACACGTTGCCTAGGCCCACACGTTGCCTCAGGCCCACACGTTGCCTCAGGCCCACACGTTGCCTCAGGCCTACACGTTGCCTCAGGCCTACACGTTGCCTGCGTATGCCTATATGCTACTTAGAACTTTGTATCCGTCTGAGATTTAGGCCTAGACTCGAGAATGACCAAATGTACAGTTTCGTAAGTAAGCCTACGTGGAATATTTTTTTAGATGAAGTCTTCACGCCGAGTTTTAAAGCTTATAAACAGGCCTAAGTTGTAGCTAGGCCTAGCTTTCAAGTAGGCCGTGTCTGAAAAAATTATTTCGTAAAAGATATTAGGCACTTGCAGATATTTCTTAGGAGATATTTAGAATAATGTTTGTCGTGGCTTGTATTGCTCCTAGATGTCCTAGATGTACTCCAGGCTGTATTGCTGCTAGATGTACTATATGTACTCCAGGCTGTACTCTAGATGTACTGTAGGTCACACATCTGATTTCGTGAAAAAGAATTTTATATAATATTTAGCCTCAGTTTGTACATATGTAAGAAATACGCATAAATATGTTCTCAAGTCAGTGTATTGTTGAAAAGACTGCGGAATCTCTATTTCTAAACTCAATTTATATCTATAATCTATATATCTGTTTGTCTTTTATGATAGAAAGCTTTGCCAGTCAAGTGAAAAGTTACATTGAATATTATGTAATTTTCCCATTATTTTTAAGATGAAATACGCGTACATGTACACGTTTTCTTTCTTTGTTCACCTACGATATAAAGATGTTTCCATGCGAGGACTGGATGTTTGTACCATACTTGTATTGCATGGCACTTGATTTATTTATACATATGTGTTATATAAATAATACGTATATTTATATATATATTACATACAAATGTATAAATAATACGTATATGTATATATGTATTACATATATATTTATTTAAATAATACATATATGCATGAATATGATTTTACATATATAATTCATTTATATATGTATGTACGCGTACATGTATATCACATATACAAAATACCAACGGCATACAAAGTTGAGTTCACTTAACAAAATTTTAGCGATGGCAGCCATGAGGGTGAGCACGTGTCTCTGTACCCGCATATTGTGCGTTAGATAAAAATGTATAAATGATGTTTGACGAAAACCGGGGTTGTGTGTGACGACTGGACTCCCGAGGCGTGTTGTGTAACTTGTATGTATATTTGTTCGTGCGTGTGTATTCATCCGTGTATGAAAATAATAAAACGTAATTTGTTTGAGTGCGTGATATTTGTGTAATTTTGAATTTATTTAAATATACTTAGATTTTTGACTTTTAGTGCACGTGTGTAAACTGCGCACCATGTTTTACCATGCAACGCGTTTTTATATAGCCTTAATTTTGTCATTTATTGACGAATGTTGGATGAGTTCTACAAGTGTACTCGAGTTTTCCCAGTAGCTTTTTGTGACAATTTCACCGTTGCAAGAATCTCCACCTACTGCAAGAATCTCCCCCTGCCGCGAGAATCTCCACCTGCCGCGAGAATCTCCACCTGCCGCGAGAATCTCCACCTGCCGCGAGGATCTCCACCTGCCGCGAGAATCTCCACTTTTTTCACACATGAGGCGTGAGTATATATTCTACTCGCAAGTTCTAATTCAACTTGTTACCTTTCATTCACAAACTCTACGTTCTACTTATAAGTTTTATGTACTACTCACAAAGTCTACTTTTTACTCACAAATTCTACCAAATGTTTCTGTACAGCGATGCGTGTCGTGTGTTGCATGTGTTCAACCTCCAGTGATATTACATGAATGTAGTATTGTGTTACTTGCAATATTTTTATTCGGAGAAGTTCTACTCTTGCTCAGCGTGAGACTTTTTGTTTTGGATTTTTTTAAACGACTACACTGTAAAAAAAACGTTTGCAGTTCGTAATTTTTTTTTGCTAGGACAAGTGTTTTGCTTCTTCATCGGCCAAACAAATTTGAGCTTCGATTATTGTCACACTGTTTAATTTTTTTTTGTGGATTAACTTATGAACAAATTAAATTGCCTATTAAGGGACATACCTTTGAAAAAATTGTGTGTAACTACATGTATCACAAAAATATTAATGTCGACCGTTAAAAAATTAATCGGTGCTCAAAAATATTATTAATGTTAACTGATGCAGTGCTCTTTGATGTTTCAAAATTAGACTAATTCTTCTATGTGAGCTTTCATTAGAGCTTTAATTATTAACGTGTATTTTGAGATTGAACGTTTATTAACATGCGAATTAAAATTAACGATAATAGTAATAAATTTATCTATTTAACAATGGATGTGAAATGCATTTAATTATTGTAGAGTTTTAAATTATGATTTGGTGCAATTATAAATTTTTGGAGCTAAGTATGGGAGAAAATTTTCAGTCCTGTAACTTCGGTCAGTAACACGCTGATAATTATATATGTGTTCGTACATACGTCTTTAAATACATCTTGTAATGTACGTAAACACTGCACAGCATAATATACATACACGCTGTGTGCGTTGATGATCACAGAATGTAGTGAGTATGCGTATTCATTGCCATGTAATAACTGCATCCATAAATATGTATACAGTTAAAATATTGCAATGAATAATAGTTAATTACGGTTAATACATAGTCAATGTATACAACATGTACATATACACTTATGTGGAAACGTATTGTGCTCAATTAGCATTTAATATAATCCAGTCCGTGCGTAGCTGTATATATATATATATATGTATGGTAATTTGTATTTATTCCACTGCACTGCAACAGTACTGGGACACTACAGGCCAGTGTACTGTGTTGGTATCGGTGCAAAAAGTTATTGCAGGAACACGCTGAACATAAATTGAGAACAGAATGAACATTTTGCGCGCGTTTATTTCTATCCGAAAAATAATTTTGTATTCACAGAAATTTGAAGATACAAAATTTTGTAAATGTAGTAGTCACCCGTCAGCACAAGGTAAATAATAAATGTAAAGGACTTTGTCATTAGTTTTACTTCAAACCTATTTTATACTATTATATTTTTAATTAATATTATAACTTTAACGTTAATTATGTTAATCTGTCAACACATTTGTAACATATAATTTTCAATTTATTTAACTTCGACCATACACATTATGTCATGGATATATGTTATCTACAATGATTTGCGTTTCGATGAGTTATGTGAACTATTTTTCACGTTAATTATTGCAATACAAAGTCATGTTTGCCCTCCAGTTTTTTTTCTCATTCACGCAAGGACGCGACAAAGGTTTTCTGAATTAATTTCTGGCCGGCAATGGGATTAGAACCCTTTACTACCAGCCCCGGCGCCTTTACTCATTCTCGCTGTGGCTCGCGTATTAATGGCCTCTTCCTACCTTAAAAATACAACTTTAAAGTACACAAAATATGAAGGTAAACATTTTGATTTTTCATCCTTCTGGGACAATCGCGTGCACACACACACACACACACACACACTTACAGCGCACGTATGACATACATTACAAGTGCGTAAAATATGCATGCATTACAGGGCAATTGCACTCATAAGAATGACATTACACATGCCTAAAATCGATTTACACATTAACATTGACATTTCTTAACTTAGTAAGTGAAATACAGACATCAATCAATATTTTCCAACATTCAAAAAAACTTATATCAACATAAAACATGTTTGTTGGCGATATTATCTGATTATAAAAACCTAAGAATACTTTCCACCGCTAACTGAATTGAGCTGTCTATTACAATCAACTTTTGACAAAAATGCACCGCTAAATCTGCGGCGGTCAAAGAATGGATTATCAGTTAATTTATGCCTCTTGAACCCCAAAAAGGTGTTCTTGAGAGAGGAAGGAGGAAGGCACCGTTTAGTATGGCGTTAAGGAGACAAGTACTTTATGCACAAGTTTATGAAGCAAGATGACATTTGAGGAAGAAAACAGAAGTAGGTGCTGAAATGCAGGGCAGCAACCAACCGAAAAAAGATGGTCCAAAACAATGTAAAAAAACTTAGTTCATCTCCACGGAAAGATGCCCTACCTTTCAGCTCGGGACCTCACATCTTATTCCTGGGAATGCCAATTGCCACAGACACTATTTGTGTCCCCTGAGCGCGACGGGCTACAAGAACTCTACAGAGTACATCAGGCGCGTGTGGTGACGAAGACAGACATGCGGTATATCTAGTCCTTCCTCCATTGTGACCGAGATCATTTGCGGCATCATTACAATTAAATCATTATGGTAAATCATTTTCAACATCATTTGAGGACTCCATTGTGACCGAGAGCATTTGCGGCATTATTACAATTAGAATCATTATCTTTATAATAAGTCATTTCCACCATCATTTGAGGTCACCAAGTCAATAATACATCGCCAGTTCCAACACTGGTGTGGACACAAAATAAAACGGTCGCGGAACCAGCCACTTACGTACACAGATAACATAAAAAATATGACAGTAAAATGAAAAATATGACAGTAAAATGAAATAACATCAAAATTCAAAACTGCCAGGTTTTCATGGTTTCAAACTCGCCCACACCTGAACAGCGAGTCTTAGGCCTACCTTTACTCTTCAGATAAGACCTATCCACTTCTTTCGTTATATTATTTATTAGTAATAAATACATTCTTTCCATACATGACCAATTCACCTATTCTCCGTCACGACATAACGATAGATCAAAGTACATAATTGAAAAATACATAGATACAGTTTGTCCCAGAAGTTGCGCACCGCACATGTTTTTATAAAAATACACGTGTATATCAATTCTATCGACCATTGAACTCTTGTACCGTTGATCAAAGATCACTGACCATTTAAACTCTTTCTTGTACAGTTAGCTCCTCACCCACACCAGATCTAATCTGAAACGTAAAATAAGATTATTAGATGTTAGTTTAAGCCTCTTTAAACGCAATGATTAGATTATTAGTTAGTTTAAGGGTTCCATCCGGGATTTTGACCATTTTACGTCCGATTCGCTTGAAAATTGGTCAGTATATGTATTTTTTGAAAGTAAACCTTTTTTACTCCTGTAATTTTTTTGATTTAGGCCTTACTTTTTTTTTCCTAAAAATGAGTTTTGATACATTTTTATGTATATTTCAAGACGTATCAACTCATTGAATTTTGATGCTAGAAGAAAACCAAAGGCAGTTTTAGAATCCTTGAATCATTTCTAACAATAGTATGCTCTAAAATTTTAACATTTTGAATTTTTTTTTGTGATAAGCGAAACTTTATAGTCACATCTCAAACCATTATTTTTGGGTTTGGAGCCATATAACTTTTTTGGGTGTCTCAAATTTGGATGCAACTAATTATAACTTAGTTAGAAATGTTCCAAGGATTCCAAAAATGTCTTTGGTTTTGTTCTAGCATCAAAACTCAATGAGTTGATACAATTTGAATGGTAGAAATGTACTATCACTCAGGAGAGCCCAAAAACAAAATATACTCAATTTTTCATGATTTTGGCCCCCCATTTAGACCCCCCTGGGGGGGGGTTCTGGTGTCCGTAGCGCCATAATATTTCATAACACAATAACCCATACCATAAGGACCTTTTTTTTGACAAAAAAAATATACTCAGTTTTTCATGATTTTGGCCCCCATTTGGACCCCCCCTGGGGGGGTTCTGGTGTCCGTAGCGCCATAATATTTCATGGCACAATAACCCATACCATAAGGATCCTTTTTTGACAAAAAAAATTTGTCAGGGGTGCCACGGGGGCCCAATTTGGCCTCGGATGGTACCCTTTGGCCTCCTTAATCGCAAAGATGGCGTTTCAAAAAGAAGAAGGAGGAAGGCACTATTTAGTATGGACTTGAGGAAACGCAGAATCTATGCACAAGATGCATAGAAACAGCCCAGAAAAAAGAAGTACAAATCACTGTACGGTGCGCGACCACTGGGGCACCCTGCACACCAGCACGTCCGCTGAGCGCACACGGATGCAAGACACAAAACCCACAAGGAGCGGCAATTTTATTTCAGCGAAGTCAATTTGGGGAAGAGAACATAGGGACGGAATCCAGGACGCGTTGTGGAAAGGACGGAGAGGCTAGAGTAGGGTATTGAAAATATGTACACGCGTACCCTCACACGTACACGCGTGTACGTGTGAGGGTACGTGTTAGAGTACGCGTGTGCGTGTGAGGGCCCGCGTGTACGTGAGGGCCCGCGTGTACGTGTGAGGGCCCGCGTGTACGTGTGAGGGCCCGCGTGTACGTGTGAGGGCACGCGTGTACGTGTGAGGGCACGCGTGTACGTGTGAGGGCACGCGTGTACGTGTGAGGGCACGCGTGTACGTGTGAGGGCACGCGTGTACGTGTGAGGGCACGCGTGTACGTGTGTGGGTACGTGTGTACCTCATCAACACATGAGCAACCAATGCACTTATTATTACAAACTGCAAATTTTTTACGTCAATAACATAAAAAAAATTCTAATTCAATATGCAACCTATTTTCACACGAACAAAAATGCTTTCTTCCATTTCTCTCCAGTCACATTTACTTTTTAATTTAATTACAATGCATATTTTCAACGCACACGAGTATCTACCCTAAAAACTCACAAGGAACTGATTTTCACCTTTGAAACACAAAATGATGCAATAGCACATAACATTCCGCTTAAATTACCTTTCTTTTTACTTTAAAACACACGGTACTATTTTTCACAACTCTCTTAATATAAGCATTACTTATGTCACACAAATGTGTCTTTTTTTGTTTTAAAAACCATTTTCTCATGCAATTAAAAGGGTCTTGCACTTAAAAGTACAGATTTCATTCAATGAAACATTTTTACCCTAAAAATACAAACTTTCCTCCCACGAAATACATTTTTACTCTAAAAACACAAACGTTTCTCGACGGAACACAATTCTTACCCTAAAAATACACATTTTCCTCACACGAAAAATATTTTTAAACTAAAAACACAAACATTTCTTGACGGAACACAATTCTTACCCTAAAAATACACATTTTCCCCACACGACAGTTTTTACTGTAAAAATACAAAATTTTCTCCAACGTAATACATTTTTTATATTAAAAATACAAACGGTATTCCCACGTCACCCACTTCACATATTTAACATTTTCCAGCCATTTAAGTAAAGTTAAATTTCTATGAAGAAAAAGAACAACAAAGCCGAAATTTTTCTACAGCGCAAAACATAAGAAAATAAAATAAAAAATGTATTAAAAAATCAAATCAATTGATAACCGACAAACTAAGTACACAAATAAATAATTAGGCGCATAAAAAGTGAATAAATAAAGAGATTAACGAACATAAATGAGGTAAATATTTTATACCCTGCATTTGACGCAAAATGAAATGTTTTTTTAATCTTTCCCAGCACAATAAAAACGTCGATGTTCCAATACACAAGGAATCCTAAAATACTAGGAGTTTTGCCCCAAGTAGGATTCTGCCCCAAAGTAAGATTCTGCCCCAAGTAGGATTCTGCCCCAAGTAGGATTCTGCCCCAAAGTAAGATTCTGCCCCAAGTAGGATTCTGCGCCCCAAAGTAAGATTCTGCCCCAAGTAGGATTCTG
>JACJUY010014214.1:0-18063 GCA_014220935.1 Platorchestia sp. MABIK | reverse complement strand
GCTGGACACTGCCAGGTGCTGGGCTGTACTGGGGGCTGCTGGACACTGCCAGGTGCTGGGCTGTACTGGGGGCTGCTGGACACTGCCAGGTGCTGGGCTGTACTGTGGACTGCTGGACACTGCCACGAGCTGGGGTGTGCTGGGGACTGCTGGACACTGCCAGGTGCTGGGCTGTGCTGGACACTGCCGGGTGCTGGGCTGTGCTGGGAGTGGAAGGAGGGAGGGAGGTTGTGGAGCGGAGAGAGAATAGAGGATATTTTGTTCCAATCAAGCCTGATACAACTCGTCTCGTTCGTCGGTTTATTAGAGGCCTCGTAACCCAGTCTAACTTTTTCGCCGGAGCATGCATGTTTTTCGCCACCCAATTGATTTAATTACTTGGGCGGCGAAAAACACGCATGACGGTGGGTTAAAAGTTAGACTGGGTAAATAGCACCAAGATGAAATGACGGTGACATTCAGCCGAAAAGAGTGAGACCAGCGTGGTGCAGTGCAGTGCTGCAACTGGGAACAAGAGACTCAAGCTTCGGTTTACGCATTTAACGCCTGTGATCAATGGCTGTTTGCTTATGATGTGTCCATAGAATTATTGAGCTCATATTCTAACAAATGTGTACTTTTAAACCGGCAGAAAGTGCGCATGAGCGAGCGAAGAACACGCGGTTCTCCAATATTTGCAGGCATAAAACAAAGAGTTTGAGACCCTGTAAGAGTTCTGCCGTCACGCGGAGGGAAGACTTTCTGTCACCGCTGCCGTCAGTTCCAGGCACTGCTGCAGTGCCGGTATTATGGTCAAACGGATCCTTCAGTCTTTTGTTTAGTTACAGCTGCACCTCACACCATTAGCTCTGCTGCTCGAGAGCAACTGTAGCTGGCAGAGCAGCTGCAGACAACAGCTGCCGCGCCTCAGGCTGAGAGCTCCTGTCCACATGACGGCCTGCACCGCTGGTGCCAGCACCGCCCAGGTGGTGAGTCTCTACCAGCTGTCACAACGCCGCTTGCCAGGGGAGAGCGAGCCAAGTGAGCGCGGTTTGTGTGTAGCAGAGTGACTTCTACGACTGAATAACCGACACACATGCCAATGCTGAATATTTCAGTCGTTTCTTACCATTTAACACGTGTGTGATCCAAAATTTTATGCTGTAACGGCATGATGAATAATTTCAAAACAGGTTTCAGAAAGACAAATTTACTTCAATAAACCTAAAAGGAAAACAGTGTAAAATTGATGGGAGAAAATTATCCTGTTGGTCTGACAAAGGGAACACAATAATATCAACTGTCAATAGCTACGGCCTTCTCAATTTCCACTAATCGGCCCGTTATACTCTTTTTAAAAAATGAACAGGTTTTTGCTGAGGTAGTGTTCGAGTTTCTCAAAGCTATGATACACACCCCAATTCACGAGGGTTGTTCGGAGCTGACGATGCAATCGAACTTTTAATTTTCACCTCGGATTTCCAAGGGAATTCAAATCAGGCCTCATATGAGGCCATGACAGATCTGCAACTTCTTTGTTTGGAAGCCCAGCACTCAGTCATTGATTAACTTGGACATTTGCTTGGGGCCATTGTCGTGCTTGAATTGAAGCCAGCGGCCGAGCTAAAATTTTCACAGATAACTGGAGGCTCCCAGTTTCCTGAAGTGGTCATCAAAGTTCATTACGCCTGACTGCAATTAAATTACCATTTCCATAAAACCGAAACAACCACGCAACATCATGAAAAAGTTCCACTGTTGACATACTGTTCTTATGAGTACAGTTTATGGATCAACTTCTTACGCCAGACCTTGTTAACATAAATTATTTTGAGAAATACGACTTAATATTAGTTCCATAGCTCAATACTTTATCTCAACTATCATTTTCTCATTTATAGGAAGTTTCAGCAGATTTTGATCGTGCAGGAAGATGACATCGCCATGAAGAGGCATGCGTGACGTCGGTGTCCATCACAACTATTCCTTGATCGACGCTGAATTGTGCGAGTGCTGATGATTGTACAGTTATCAGTGTGGCACAGTCGCGAGAGTCGCCAGTGACTAAATTTAAGACTAAATTCGGATGAAAAGTGGAACTTTGGAACTGCTAATGCTTAAATTGCTTAGAATACCGAGTATTTTTAAATTATTGAGTTATATTAATTTCGACAACGCCGCTGCTAAAACATAAAGAGAATGACACCCAAATTACAAAAAAATCTGCTCATCGAACGAGGCATTTGCTTTCCCCATTCTCGCACACGCTCACACTCAACAGAGGCTAAACATAAACATAACACACACTCAACGCAAATACAAAACAAATTCAGCACAAAAATCATTCACACTTTCATAAGCATGATTTTCGGTCACCCGAGCAAGCAGCCGCTCCCTATCTCTCGCTAAACGGTAAAAGTTTTATCGAATTGAGGATAAAAGTTGCGTTCTATGAGTTTCACTAGCGTTCGATCTACATGAAGGGTTGATCTACCAACTGCCGTCTCACTATTCACGAGCTACGTCGGAAAAAGGATTCTAGTGCGAGTTTACTTCCTGCTTCGTAAACTTTTTCAGTCATAAATGAACTCTGAAATAATTTTTTTCAGAAATTTTTTTTTTATCAAAATAATGTCGCTATGACTGCGACGCACAACCCTGTCCTATGCTGGCCTTTCATGCCACACTATTCGCTCAGACAATAAGTTTAAAAGAACTTGGAATTTGCTGTAATCATCCAGTAATATTTTTATATGTTAAATGTGAGACCACTGCATGGTCTATTGTTATGGACGGCTTCTATTAAATTGTGTTGAATTACTCATACAAAACATCTACCTTCATAATTCATTCTCCAATGATGTTAGGTTACGGCTGGTGTTGCCGCTGGATTAATATTCTTCAACTAATTGGATTTCTTTTTCCAGGTGGTGCTGGTCGTCTTCATCGCTGCTGCCGTGGCCGGTCTGTTCCCACCAGCAAACGCTGCACCGAGTGCCTTGGCTGTGGACGACATCAGGAAAAGCATCGCTCAAATCTCCGCTTCAGAAACCGACAGGTTGAAGAAGCAAGAAGACTCGCATCATCAAGCAGAACATCTCTCAGATGACGTATCTGCGGTAAAAAATCCAAGTTTACCCGTCTCGGATAGCATGGCCGGCTCAAATTTTGAGAAGAGTGCCAATGAATCTATTATTGATGAAACTAATTCATTAGAAGACAGGGGTGGCCGTAGTTTCTGGAGTAGTGCTGAAGACACCACAGAGGTACCGATTACAGATACCACAGAAGAACAACCTGAAGAGCTACCAGAACCGGCTGCATTGGCTATTCCTGTACCATCATTTCTTGCCAACTTATTTTCCAGCCGTCCTTCCCGAGAGCCCCCTCGACCACCCAGGGCTCGTCATGGTGTAGACCATCGTGCAGTCCGGAGACGAGACCACCAGTTGAGTAGACGTCCTGTCTCTAGAAGTCACCAGGTGAGGTCTCATAGAACGCCCCAGGGACAAAGGCGAGTCTACCGGCAACGACAAGTCCCGTCTTCGAAATACCAAGACCACACAGAATACGATGATGCACCCCCCAGACAACTGCCTGTCAGGAGGACATCTTTTGGAGATTACAGAAGATATCAAGAAGAGCTTCTTCCTGATTATGAACAAAGTTCTCACTCGAACCACATAAGCATCAACACAAAGTACGACTTCATCACTGAAGCCCCCCCTCACTCTCCGCGCCCAGCCATAAATTCGAATAACCAAATTTTAGACTCAGCTGTATTCAGCATCCCTCCGTCGCAACTGGACGAAGATTCGTATCACTCGTTCTCGAAGAGACCAGATCGGACCGGGTTTGGTTCAGCTGTAAATTATGACAATAACAGGTTTGATGTTTTAGATCACAAATCCCATTCAAAAGGCAACGCACACGATTACGTTGAGGATTACGACGGTGACGAGAACATTTATGATGATTATCATTACGACATCACTTACAAGCGTAACTCCGTGCCAAGTCGAAGACGACAGACCTTGAAAGGAAAACAAGATGGGAGAGTCGGGGTTGAAGGATTTTTTAGCTCAGTGCCATCTCTGAATCCGTTAAATTTCTTCAGGTCTTCAGAGCAGATGCTAGAACAGCAGCACAGGACACCCACAACTCGGTCCAGCAGGCGCAGGGGGCATCACCTGCTAGACTCTCCGAGAGTGCTTCAGTTTGGCAGACAGCCGCTGTCTCACGAGGCTGTTACTGAAAACTCAGCTTTCACTGATTATATCGACTTCAGTGAACTCGAACCATTTTATAGTGGTGAAAGTAAAAGGACAAATCGGAGACGGGATCGCTATAAAGCAGAACTCCCTCCTGGTGTTGGTCATCTAGAGCCTCTGTCTAGAAGCGGCGAAAGACGGAGAAATTCTCAAAATCCGATGCGCAGTGTCCGGTTCGGAGGTTCCTCTCTTGGGCATTTTCCCAGCATAAGCGATGAAAAAATAGTTTTTGATCAGGATAGTCAAGCTCCAAACCCGCGACATAAATATGATCACCACATACTTAATGACTTCATAGTGAACATTCCCTCAAATGAAATTCAGTTCGAAGAAGCTCCGTTAACGGAAAAAGATCCGAGGCTTGATGCTTTCAAATTCAAAGAAGACTACCCACTTCGTGACGACTTATATGTGGGCAAAGACGGTAATATTTACTTGCAGGATCCAAATGGCCAGAAAAGCAGCAAAACAGCGACTGCCACCACTGACTCCGACGACTTTTTTGGCCTCCACATGTACGGGATGGAGCAGCCGCTTTACCATGAAGTTTCGGTGCCGCAAACTCGGCACATAAGTTACATTTCTGGCGATGACGCGCAGCAAGAATCGGACTTCACCAGGTTAAAGCAGGCGATCAAATCCCGCGGAAAAGTCACTATTGATGAAAACGAGAAACCATTGCAAGAATTTGAAGCTACTTCACCGGGAAGAGTTGTGGCAGACCTGGACGAAAGAGATGACACACATCCACTCAGAACGGAGGGAGGAACACCACAGTCCCCCGCTAGTCCCCGGTTCCCTGCATCCGGGGGAAAGACTCCTTACATGTCGGACTTCGCCAAATCGCTTCTTAAGGTCAAAAGAACAAGAGAAAGATCTCCAGGTCATCCAGTTGGATTTCGGCGTATGAAAGATTGAAAAAGAATCTTCCCTTGTACAGTTGATGAAATATTAAACAAATTAATGAAACGAAATGGCATTTCAAATTAGAAACGTAGCAATTTTAGCCCAGTAACTCACTGTGTAGGATTAACTTCGGTTTCAGTTATCTTTTGTCTCTCAATGAGCCAGTAAGCGAGCCAACTCCATGGCCTAATTAATTCAGATGAAGCAACTCCGCGGCCTAGTTAATTTTGGTGAAGCAACTAAACGGGCTAATCAATTCAAGTGAAGCAACTCCATGGCTTCATCAATTTAGATGAGGTTATTCCACGGTTTAATTAATTTAAACGAGTCAATTCAACGGTCGCATCAATTTAATTGAAGCAACTCTACGGCCACATAAATTTAAATGAGGCAACTCCACGGCCTCACCAATTAAGAGGCTCGCCTAACACCTCTCACGAGAAAACGGCTGGATGGCGCTGGTTGAAGTTGGCTTCGGGTTACACAAGGATGGCGCAGGAGACTCTGTTTTACTATCTTGGGGCTTCTTTGCTTCATGGACTTAGATAGTGAATAATATGTGAGTGTAACATTTATTGCCGATAATGTGACAGTCCATTCAATACTGTACAAATTAATATACTTCCACAGGTCGGAATGCTTAAAACACAGAGCAAATATTTCATGATAGTATACAAATTGAGCCTACGCTTTTTGACATCTGCCTAAGTCGACACACAATTTTCAACAAAGTTGAGGCTTGTTTAGGAGCTGGGGTATTAAATCTGTGACGTAAATTTAAACTCGCTCGCACATTGAAGAAAATCATTATAAATGTAAAAATAATTCTTTTCTCTAACATACGTTTGCATGTGCGTTTTATTATTTTACGATACTTCAAAATAAAAAAGTCTGTTGCATCAGGAATGAAATTAACGATAGAACTTCATGAAAAATGGATGAATCCCACTAAGATTTTTCAAGCAAGAAAGGATGCAAATTCAACTGGATGTTGATTAAGCGACAATTGACCACTATCAAGAGCCTGACTTTATTAAAGAGAGACACGTGAACGCGTTCAAATGCAGGATCCAAACCAGGATTAGTTTCCCTAAGGAATCAGAAAGTGTCATGCCATGATGTTTTACAAATATCTACTCACAGAGGGTAGACAACGATTGTTCTAAGCTACTGTAGACGAGAGATCGTCGGAAGTAAACATTTAGAGAAACCGATGAAAGATGGCTCATTTGAAAATACGATCCTGAACGATCAGAAATTATTCATGGTGCAGCAAACATCTAACTTTTAAAATTTATGTTTGTTATCGAAAACCAATGAAATAATTTCTACCAAACCTAGAGAAGATCTAAGAACTAGAAATCTTGCTGCTATGATGGTTTGGGTTGCTGTGCCAGAGATTTGCCCTTTACGAGACCCAAGTAGTGAAGATGAAGAATAAAGTGTACATAAAGGATGTTTTGCGGAATGCATAAGTTTTGTGATGCCCTGATGTAATGCCACGTACGTGTGATATTCGGATCCTATCGTATGATGAAGCGACATGTCACACAATGAAGCGACATGTCATACAATGAAGCGACAAGTCATAAAATGAAGCGACAAGTCATAAAATGAAGCGACAAGTCATAAGATAAAGCGACAAGTCATAGAATGAAGCGACAAGTCATCAAATAAAGCGACAAGTCATAAAATGAAGCGACAAGTCATAAGATGCAGCGGCGAGCTAATGAAACATAGAAGTGATGCAAAGACAACTTTACAGCTATCATTAGTTAGGAGGACTGGACTATCCCATCGCCGAATATCAGCCCTTTAAATTTCTGCTCATGATCATCTCTTGAGAGCAAACCATGCTCAACTCCCAGCAAAAATATCGAAGCATTGAAACAGAGTTAAATGAAAGCTTACGCAAACTTCCAATAGCTTCTAGAGTAGATGTACTGCAACCGATGTTTTTCTTTAAAGATTTCGACTAATTAGGAAGACTTGACGCAGTCACGTTAGACGAATATTGTGACTATTCTTTGGTTTTAATGTTGTGACTGTACAATAAAAGGTTGAATTAAATAAATTGTTAAGATTCAATGGCGTTTTCAATTCAAAGACGTTTATGCTCACATCGCTTGTGAAACAAATTACAGAACTTTATTGAAATGAAAATCTTTTGTAAGAATTTGTGAGTTAATCTTTTCACTGACTTACGCACGCACAAACGTGCTACTCCAGAAAAAAATTAGAAACTACAATTAACCTCAACATAAAACGATGTGAGCCACGAGCATAAGAGCAATGCAGCATTACGCGATCTCTGTCTTATTTAAGTGAAGATGATGGAATGAAGATTAGAAACCCTGGCTTGAAGGGAGCGACTGCTTGTACAGAACTGTCGTCGAGCAGCTGAGTGAGTACACAAGCAGAGTGCACTGTGGGAGGACAAAAATATTTTCACAGTTGAGATATTACGTTTATTAAAATGTTAGTAGGCCTCAGGGGTGGCCTGAATGAGGGGTTAAGGTGGCTATTGAGGCTTTGGGTGTAATACATCGGCTTCAGTACGTTTTTAGAGTCCTCGTTAATTTGCTGCTCTGACACTGGAGGGTGAATGATTGGCGCTTGTGCATGTACAGGTGCTTATATGGGAATTCAAATGCGTACAGGATATGGGTTCCGATGGGCGAATTTTTAAGGAATAACATCAGCCATAGATTTTAGTAAGTTACAATGCTACTCCACGATGGCTATCGGCTCATTAGTCGAATAAAACTGATCGAGGAAACAGAAGCAAAATTAAGCTGACTTAAATGACTTCATTATTCAAACAATAATTACCACGCTAATCTAGAACAAAACTTAATTTATAGTTGCAGTGAGTCTAATGAAGCATATATGTAAGAACATCGAGTTTGCTCATAATCATCTAGCGCAATAACAGCGTAAATAATTAGTGGTGAAAATACTTTCAAAATACAAAATGATGAAAGCATCGCTACTCGAACACTTGTTGGCTAAAGTTCATTTGAATCTTATAACAAAATTAAGATTAAGTTACATATTTTAGATCAATTGAACATCAGTAAAAAAATATCAGAAAGAATTTGGTAGTATTTAACATTAAAATATTGCTCAGTGGTATGAATACAATGTGGAAATTAAGTTAACTGGCTCTGTGTGTCATTTACGTACACTGAAAAATTTCAACCGGGGAGCACAGTATAGCTGAGTTGGGCAGCTGACGAGGTGCGCGTCACGCGTTTCACAAGAAGAGAAACAAACCGGTTCAAATGACCAAGATCTAGGATAGTGTCTCCGCAGAATACTAACTAATGAATATATCTTAATGAAAAGATTCATGAATTCTATCTATTCACACCACCTAAATACATTCAGGACCACAACTTACCTAGGCAATCTTCGGCGCATAACTCAAAAAAAAATGCCAGCAGCACGAGTTAAGGTTGAGTGGACCTCAATTTTTGCCCTCACGCCTTGTGTGGGTATTTAGGGCGGGATGAAGGGTGCAGCCAGATGTAGGACGGGATGTAGGGTACAGCCGGATGTAGGGCAAAGTATAGCCAGACAGTCGAGAAAAATTTTGGTTCTGAAGTTAATAATTTATTAGAACATAATAGGACTTATATTTCTGAACACCACATGCCAGAACACGCTGAACTCAGACCGATTTTAGCTCCGACTGATTAAACCAAAGCTATAAGAGAAAACTTTAGATTTTCCGTTCATACAGTTTCATGTACAACAAAACTTGTATGGTACATGACTTGAGTTTTAAGCGAGATCTATATAGTTTCTATAGATTAATAGTTATCTCACTAAACATTTATTGCAAACAAACCAATTTTCCAACATTTTACACGATTGGAGAAGAAAAATCTATGTATTTCGTGAAACATTGCACTGTTAGCTACCAATCATTAACCGATGCAGAATGATGCCTGAAATAAATCATGCCATCAAAGATAAAAGAGGTCTTAGAATTATTCCGAAAGCAGATCATTCTACTTCATTCGTAAAGATTTTCACCCAGAAATATTTTTAGCTTCAATAGGTTATTCTATACCATATGCTCAATTACTCGTAAATCTAAGGACTGTTGTACAATCACCAACTCACCAAAGTCACGTTCACCTCGGAAGGTCAGTGTTCGAGCATTTCGAAACATGCGAAAAGAAGTTAAAAATAAGCTGTTAACTACCCGAGAAAATTTAATTTTGAATTGAAGTAGGTTTTTGTTTTACCAAAGTAGGTTATTGAACCATCGGCAGAGAACTAAGCAGGAACGTCAAAAATTGTAGACCTCGTAAAACTTTCCTGCTAAAGAGAAAGCATATGTTCCTAGTCGTTTAAAATTTGCAAAAAAAACATGTATATAAATTAAATGAGTATTAAAAGCCTGTCCCTTGGGCTCATGTAAGCAATTGTGAGTTGTTTTATTGTGATGCCGCTGGTCATTTTTGGAGGACGGATGCACTGAGAAAAATTTTGTCCCAAAACCGAGACACCTTTATGTGTCATGGGCTTATACGACACACTTACATAGGTGGGTCAACCATGACACACTTGAACGTAAATCAATTTTATTCCACAAAAATATTTCACTTTATCAGACGGGCCACTGAGTACACTAATGTACAGACAACGTCTAAGAACGTCTGAGAATCAGAAGAAAAATTAGTGAAGGTATTTGGGTTTTTAAAAGAACTGTACTTCATTCATAAAATCTAAACGCAGTTCGGTTTTCTACAAAAAATGTCAGCCGTTTGAAACGTGAATATGTATTTTAACTCTCTCAAATACTTTAATATGTGGTCAACGGAAATATTCTACTGTGTATCAAAGTATTTTGAATAATCGTGTGAGACACACAGGTGTCTCAAAAATTTCTCTCAGTATGGAAGAGCATATGGACCTGAAAATACTGTGAACCAACTTTGATCCGCGGAGCTGGTAGCATATTTGTTTGAGGTTGCTTCACCTCGCATTGCACTGGTGCACCTCACATCATTGAACAAAATTTGGATGGTTCCACATTTCGCTTCTTATGGAGAATGTTCGCACCTTTGAGGGCCAAGTGTACTTTCAAAACTTCCAAGCGAACATTCCAACAGGACAGCAGCCCTAAACGCACGGCAATCAAAACCAGCGAACGGTTTGATCACCACGTAATCTGTGTTCTCCAATGCCAATCCCGTCGCTTGGACTCAACTGGATTGAAATTTTGCCAACGACCACAAACTTGCCAACGACTTTTTTCGTCATTTGGAAATCGTTTGCTAGCAAGAACAAAAAGTGACAGCTTCGAAACTAAATATTATATATATACAATTGTATGGTTGAATTCTTTTGTGATCTACTATACATTTTCTTGTTGGACATGAGTTCGTGTACGTAAAAAATATGATACTTTACATTCATCTTTTGTTTAACCATTTATATCCAAGATCTATCAGAGTTTTGCGTGAACGTTGGTGTATCTACAGCTTAGTAAACTTGAAATATCATGAGCGCAAATACTTTTGTCTCTCTGCAGTATAAATGCCAGCATGACGCATTTTCCCCATCGGCAGCATGTATGAATACCTGTATGTTGCGAGTTGTAAGCTAGCAGAATGTGTGTTGCGATTCTTTCTTCATCATGCGATGGTGAAAAACAGGCTGTCAAGTAAGTAAAAAAATTCCACACCTGAATAGAATTATTTATATAAAAGAAGAGGTCCACGGAAGGCAACGCGTACTCGTATTCATTTTCGCTTATCCACAAAAGTTCTCGTTCGTAAGTTCTCGATCTATTGATGCGTCGTGGCTGCTCTTCCAGTCACCACCGTACCAACATCACGCCTGCGCCTTCGTCATGAATGGGACGAAACCTTTGAAACGAACACGAAAAGTCTTCTAACACTGATTTTCTTTTACCATGATTATTATAAATTCGTCAATCATAATTTCTAAGCTTCGTAAATAACTGGTAATTTTGCATTTGATTTTCATACAATTCTGTCATTTAAAAATTTAGCTCAGGAACGATAATTGCGTCTAGGATTGGTTGTTTAATGCGGAAGGCAGTCACGGTTATCACATTCTCAGTTTTCTTGCATACTTCCGCCAATTGTCTTCAAATTAAGGAGATGTCATCTACCGGCACACATGAAGAAAGAAAAAAAAAGTCCATTTCCCAAAAAAATCGAGACATTAAATGCAATACAACCAATTTGAGTTTCAAATATTTCTTATAACAAAATCTCCTATAATTCTAAATAAAAAGTCCAATTTGAGTATAAAAATTTCTAAACATAAGGTCCTATTGATAGACAAACTGAAAAAATACACAATAGCGGTGCCAGGGGTAGAATTTGTTATTGAGAGAAACAAAATTAAAATCTATTTTTATGTATATTTTGCTTCAGATACGAGTACTAAAATCTTATAAATACTGTAAATACTTCAGAAAAATGCCTTGGAAAATAATGTTCTCACTGTGGCCTTCACAGTCTTTGATATTGTAGGTATAGAGGATGGAAGGAAATGATTTTGAATCTAAAACTAAGAAATGGGCTTTTCTGAAATTTAAATAGTCTTTCGCGCATGCATATTAACATGAGCACACATATGAAGTATCTCGAGAGAATTGCTTTCCCACATCACAAAACACAATTTGTGTTTCCTACTCAGACAACTCCCACGCAAAAGATTCCTTAATCAAAAACAAGAAGGAGCCGTCACACACAGGCAAAGAAAACATTTCACCATCTGAAGAACAGTGACCAAATATGAAGTATTTCCGCAAAGTACATAAGAAAATGTTGAACAACTTAGTGCAGGAATATTGCACAAGTCTTTAAAGGAATATCCCATGAGTTACAGCAGAAATATCGAGAAACTTACAGCAAAATATTGCGCGAATTAAGCAAGTGTTGGGCAAGAAAATAAAAAAAATTAAATCCGTTCTTTGATAAGATGCAATGGAGGATTTATACATGACTGTCAGTGTCGATCATTTAGAATTGAATTATCTTAGCAATTTAATGTTACAAGTTTACGATTGCAGTTTTTATTAATTTTCTAAGCAGAAAAAAATTCATCAGACGAAAATTGTCGATTTTTCCTCAACTGAGAAGACGTACTGTGCAGTCATCTAGCATATTTCAGAAATTCATTTTAACTTCTCATGAAATAAAGCTTTTTATATATGAGTTTATTTTTTGCAAATTTTAACAACGAATTAGTGAGCAAAGAGATGTGTTTTAGTTTTAATCATATTTTACAGAATAGGTGACCAAGTGCAAAAGAAGGTTTGACTAATTAGATCAACTTCAACTTCCAAAGAGGACATACAACAATTGAATGAAAATAGTTCAAAATCCAATAAATTCGGGACAAACTGCCAAAGTTCGAAGTATTAACATTGTACAAAACCTGCAAAAAACATTATGTGAATTTCAAAGGGAAGGTTGATGAATTGAGTGTTATTTTAAATCAGCTTAACCTTTAATAACTACAACGTTTTAAGATGTGAAGAAAATGAATCTGAAGGTTGCAGAAAGTACTTTAAAATCCTTAGTTCGTACAAGAAGATTACACTTTCCTGCATGACAAAGGATTGAGGAAGATCCTGAAACATGTGTGGTTTTGCCCAATTAATCAGACATTGAAGTAAAATTTTCAAGTTTGTGAAAAAAGTGACTGATTTGATCTTTGATACGATAAATGAAAGATCGTAAAAAATTAATTATTCATGGTATATGTATATTAAACTAAGAAGTGTTATCAGAGCAGTCTGTTGAAATATTTATCTCGATCTGCACGAATTACATTCTAACCTTGATCAGGGGGAGTAACAACGACGCTCATTTATCAGATGAATGCTTTTCAAAAGTTCGATAATAGAATTGTTAAAAAATATGGAAAATATTCTTTGCGGTTTAAAGGTATAATGGTATATGAGAGCAAGATTTTTCAATACACACTTCAGTTTGAGTGACTGATCACTTTGACTAGACCCAATTTATTAGTATTCATTAAAATTAAATTTATAAACAAGTAAACGCAAGTGTAAGCCTTAAGCAAGAAGAATATTTTGAAAAGCATACCTGTTTAATATTTACACAATCAGCCTTTCTCTTGCAAATATTGTAGTTTTTTGCGGTGTTTTATACAATTTCATTATTTTTTTACTGTATAAATTTGTGGTAAATTTAATTTAATTTAATTTGGTTGCTTTCATGTCAAATGATTTACAGAAATTGAAAATGTTCTAATTGGTCTAAAAATTATTATTTACTCATTTCTAATTTTAACTGAGTGTGATGAACTGAAAAGCTCGTCATTTTGCTATTATATTCATAATTGTGCGGGTTCATTTATTTGTGACGAACAAAATCTTCTTCCCAACGGTTGAAACTCTTTCGCATGGACGACCAGCTGACTACGAGGTGCTGCTGCGTGCATCCCTGGTGATGGTGGTGGTGGTCACGAAATTTTACCCACGTCCCTGCCGCGGAACAAGTCCGTGTGATGAGGTATATTCGTGAGGACATCGACGGATCCTCACTTGATTTCCATGAGATCCCTCACTAACCTCGCCGAGAGCAAAGGCGCTTCGTCACGTAGCAGAGACACGCGGCGTCTCACTGCACCTCACCCAGTACTGAAGGCTGCCAAAGGCTCCTATATCTCCAGGCCTGCCCATAGAAATCGCGACGTCACACCAGTAATCCGAGATTTAGCGAGATCTCCGACCTACCATTTATTTCCAACCGAACGAGCTAACCAGGCTTTAGAAAATCTCAGGAGGGACGCAGCAATGCCTTTTGTGTCAAATGAGTGTATAACTAACCCTTCAACGGTTTCAGAAAATAATAGCATGGTCGAGTTTATTTGGACTCGAAGTTAGCCTGTGCCATCAGAATAAATAATTTAATCACAGGAAATATAGTGCCCACGCATATTTTGCCTCGGTCAGCAAGATTAAAGTTTTTATTTTATCGCTGAAGCGTAAAATCTACATAAGGTAAGGCTACTTTATATAATTTTCAATTCCATATTAATTTTATGCGACACAAGATTGTTAAAAATCGTCTGATACAACAAACGTAGTTCAATTGAACTACGTTTGTTCAACGGAAATCGCTCAAAATTTACATTGAGGCATCGAACACTGTCTTTGTTTTAACCCTTTACCCGCGGCTCCTTGGGCATGCATCAGAATTTGATAATATTTTGATTTCTAGGCTCAAATGACCTAATTAGAATAGATTTGAAAGCATTTCCAAAAAATTTATGGCAACACTGATTTTTAGCATGTTCTCAAAATGGGAACGTTGGCGGTTACTGCTCCCTTATATTACAGGTTTTTTGGAAATGATGGAAAAACAGTTTCACCTATATTATTTTTACTAGAAAGACAGAACAAATGAATTTATTCATAAACACAAATGAAGAAAAGGAATAACAAACGTATAATACGTACTTGTATCCATTATAACATCAAATATTGATGATCCATGCACAATATAAACAAAATATTTTCAATTGTAACAATGCAACAGTATTCTAGAATGACTCAATTACATATTTCTGTTATCAGAACAGTTTTACAACTACATGAAAAAAATCATGATTGTCTCATTTCTCTACGCCACATTGATAAGCTTTAATATAATGAAAAAATAATGTCTCGTTTCTCCATTCTCTAGGTACCACTGAAATCACTGCTTGTGAAACAAATCACTCCAGGATTTGTGTAACCTTTAAGTACACTTCACACAGTTGAGTCTCGTGTTCCTTTGGCACATGACGCATCTTCCCTGCTTGCAACTTTCATGGAAGTGGCTTACTCCATCATATCGAATAAGAGCAACACGGGCACAGGCTGGTCCTCTTCGTCGGGTTCTATCAGTTTGACGAGTCAACACTGTTCTTGAAACCTCCCTTCTGAGTTGAAGATGACTCATCTTTTGGTATGGGTTGGCCACTGAATAGAATTTATACGCAGCAACAACTGACAAATTCAAATCATGAGCAAAAAGATTCCACCACCACTTCTTAGAGTGAATTCTTGGCTCGTGCTTCAGCGCGTGCTACCTGATTGATGCAGTTTCTTTCGTGTCGTCTTCACTATAATACTGTATCTCGATTTCGTTTCCAATTCCTATTGTAATTTTGATGAAGTATGTCATCATAATCTGGTTCTTTATTACTGGGGCACACTCTGATCACCATCTGTAAGAGTTAGACCAAGAACGTCAATCCTGCTACTGCAAACATTTTCCTCCTCATCTACAGCAGTGCTTAGGAAGCTATGGCGTGATATACGTGTTAATCTTCTGAAAACAATAAGAACGTTTTAGAAAAAATACTTTCATTTAATCTTTGATGATCGACAAGTAAAAAAGGAATACCTGGAAAATGCATGACTTGAAATACTCGAAAAATACATGAGCAAAATCTTACATGTGAGAAATGTTCATTTCAGAAGTGGACAAAAC
Source organism: Platorchestia sp. MABIK (assembly GCA_014220935.1). Lineage (NCBI taxonomy): Eukaryota > Metazoa > Arthropoda > Malacostraca > Amphipoda > Talitridae > Platorchestia > Platorchestia sp. MABIK. Next base: position 2,405 of record JACJUY010014214.1, on the reverse strand, counting down.
AACCGCAACTGCGTTACAACCGCAAAAAAGCCCACAACCGAATAACTGCAACTGCATTACACCCCTCTGATCACAACCGCAACAACCGCAATCGCGGTTGTTGTTCAAATTTGCACGGTTGCGGTTGTGAAAAATGCAGTCCTCTTCAAACTACATTCGAGTAACACGCTAGTCCATCCATCCTAATAACAAATGAAATACTGATCAGCTATATCGCTTCAAAATTATTTAATAGTCCTTCAAATGAAAAAAGATTGGATATTCATAATCTAATGACCAGTATCTAAATTAGTATGTTGGACACACACCTTCGCATTAGGGAAATATATCTAGAAAGTAAGTACAGAAACTTACCTGTAGAAAGAGGCGGCATCCATATCAGTTTCTTTCACTCAGATGTAATCACGGTGGGCTACAATTTTAGCATGTAATGACGGGAGAGCCAACAAATCTCACGCAAGCAAGTGCATGAACAGATTACACGTCGCAAGACACTCGCACAGTGGGACTAGTGAAACCTGTCATGACAGGGTACCCTCCACCGCCAACGTTCCCATTTTGGGAACATCTATTTATTTTTCGTGTTTGATCAATTTGATAGAATTATTTCTCATTTCTTGCAAGTCTAATATAATTATTAGTTATTAGTCTTTGCTCATTCAGGAGCATAAAGAAATATCACTCCACTATATACATTTTTTTCATAAAAATAGCCAAGTAACTAGAAGTGAAAAAATGACTATTTTTGAGATGTCCTAAAAATAATAATTTCATGTTTCTGAGAAAACTAATCATGTAAACTTAAAGTTTTGGCCTTCTAGAGTAGATCTACAACTGAAAAATCGTAATATTGTAGCTGCACATTAAGCTATGTAACATTTTATGCATGTTCCTAAAATGGGAACGTTGGCGGGTAAAGGGTTAATATCTTTCCTCCATGCGGTGCACAACATCCAATGCCTCTTACATCTCAAAGCTTACTCCTTCAGACCGGGCAACACAGCACACACGGCACACTAGAAGTCAGAAAATTATGCAAGTTTTGAATGGATTCCAAATGCGTTGGATAAGTTTCTCAGTAAAATTGTCATCCGAACTTTCTGGATACTGAGTACAAATGATCAGAAAAGCATCTTTGGTGGGTAAAAATATGTTAATCTGTTCTATTTACATGTTGGGGAGGCAGACAGTGTGCTTTCTGATTCACTTGCGATTAAATGAGGGAATAGCAGTCATGAAGTGGAGCGGAATAGCGTTTTTAGGAACGAAATTGCCGAAAATTCAAATTTCAAACACATCAAATCGAAAATTGAGCTTTCTGTTCGTTTGTTTGGTGAACTATACCAGACGACTGTTAAAAAAACGATTCTTGCCTGTCTTGTGTAATACAGAATCAGTATGAAAATAAAAATTGTGTGAACAAGCCTCACCGTATGTAACTCTCATTCGAAAAAATGCGGGAGTGTAATATTGTCTTCGTTTAATTCGTCTTATCTAACACATGACCTGAACATGCTCGCCTTCCCTTCTATTTTCTCCCATATCTAAAATAATTATACAAAAATGAAGTTTTTACTCTCTCATTTGAAACGAAAAGGCTTTCTGCAATTTTTCAAATATTTTTCAAAGCCTGGTCTGTTCTGTTGCATTGTAAATCAACGTTATATTGGAGCAAATTTAACTTTGCTCTATACAAGCATTGTTCACCCTCTACTGTTAGTTTCTCACCCATGCATATCAGATCTAATCTGAGGCATGAAAACGAAATGCGAATTATTGCGGGGTGCGCAATTTCTGTGACACGCTGTAGATTCATCAAAAATGGCACGGAGGTCTCGATTTCTATGAGCAGGCCTGGAGATGAAGGAAAATTCGGTGCTTCACTTCGTAAGCAACACGGAACAGCTGCGATGCTGGTGTCGTGCACCATGGACACCGGTTCTTTCGAGCAATTTATCCTACAGCTGCGACCAAACTGTTTGTCTCTTTGGTATGAGATTCATTATTTATTATTATATCAATCATAATTCTATTCGGTCGCTTCTTCCTTTCATTCCTCGTCTCGTCGCTCAATCCTCATCGGGATTGGTTTTTGAGAATATTTTTTGCTCGTTTCGCGTTTTATATGAATCAAGTGCTTCACATTGTTGTATTTTTGTAATGTCGTACTATCGACGCTACTAGAGGTATTTTCAGCGGTAGCTTCAAACTACCAATGTATGAGCTACAGTATCAGAAGACGTAAACTTCTACGGAGCAAGGGAAAGTGAAAGCACAGCAAGGCTCCTAATAATGTACTGATTCCGTCGGTTACAGACCCTCCTTTTAACTAGCAGTGCCCGGAAGTCGAACAAGGACTTTCCGGTAGTCGTAAAGCGTGGCAGAGGCAAGGCACCATAAAGGAC
>JACJUY010014212.1:7043-18067 GCA_014220935.1 Platorchestia sp. MABIK | reverse complement strand
GTGCTCGTCTCTGGTGTACCAATACAGTTGTTCACATTGTGAATCGCGGTACGTTGGTTCTACCTGCTGTACCCTGATAACCAGAGTTTCCGAGCATGCTGGGCGTAGTTGCAGAACTGGTCTTCCTCTTGGATCCCCCCACTGTCCTCTGTTAGATCTCATGCAGAAGAGTGCAATGTTCTGGTCTCTCTAAATGATTTTAGAATCTTGGCCGGTACCTCTTACAGAACAGATCTGCGCCTCTTCGAATCTCTGCATATTTACAAAAAGAAACCTATGCTGAATGACACCCAAAGTGCTTTTCCGCTTCATATTGCCAACACCTAATTCAGCTACTCAGTTTTTCCTCTTAAATTATTTTACCGTTGTTAGTGTTTTTTCAACGTTTAGATTTTTATAGATACTTCATTAGTGTATTAATTTTTCTTTTTTGGTTTCGTTTTACACAGATTTTTTGCTGAAGATGGACAGTTAGTCCGAAACGTTCAGTTTTATATGATCATTTTCAATAAAAATGACTATACGTGTAGCGATTTTCGCCTTGCTTTTCACACCTTAGAAAATGTGATGGTGATGCCCTAGAAGTCGCTGAACATGTTCGGGCCCACAGGTAGCTATACTCTAGTTTGACCATTGTATTAGACTTAAGAAACATTCTATCTCTGTATCACCTGTGGTAAATAAACTGTTAAAATTTTTTATATATTGATGGCATTATTCAAGCTCAGAGATGGTGTACCACATACTGCTAGATAGAATACAGGCTCACTGGAAATGAATTATTTACGAGATCATTTCGATTATCAAACGACTGACTATATCCATTTTATAAATCTGATAGGCGGTTCTAATTTGTAACTTTGTCACTGATAGCATTTGCTGCTTGAATTGATTGCTATTGATTTTTCTCATTACTTCCTGATCTCATTTTTTACTACCCGAAAAATTTAATACACGATTGGTATTTTCCTCGCTTTGCATTTATTGGTTTGAAATGCGTGCATTCGGTGATGCGCCTATGCGGGCTAAACATGCTAGCCAAAATTTTCAGCATTCTTACGAAAATTGACAAGGCTTTCCGTTGCAACGAAGTTCATGTTACTGTTAAAAGGGATGATTTTACCTTGAGGTTAGTTTGAGCTTATACGCTATGTACTTGTACGATTCATCAAAACAACATCCAGTTTGTCACCTACTCTAATAAGGAAGGACAATGAAATTTTGCAGCAATCCAACTCCACATGATCAAAAAATTTTCAAGATAAGTAAACATTTGAAAAAATATCTTGCCACACGAATTCAACGATATTTATCCACGATGACTTGTGTTTTTTCTTCTATGACAAATTATCTTCAGGCTTGGTTGCCATGAGTGGACTTGTTTTTGATTCCACCCCAAAATTTGCATGAAACACAATCCAACGAGTGTAAGTCATAAAGTAGCAGAATGCGCCAGCAAAACGGAGCTGTGTTTCATTGAAAATAAAAATTTGTGCGGAAGTTATTGATTGTGCTTCCGATATCATAGCGGTTTTCCCCGAGCGACGGATGAAATTCAGCTTCCTTAGCAACATTCTCAGATAACGTACGGGTACAAATTACGGTCTATGTAGTTGAGACTGCTCTGTAAAATAACCAAAAAGCGTATATTGTGCGTTAATGCTCATGGGATCACCAATAGCTGAGGCTAACATTGCCAGCTACACTCTCGACTAGATCACTCAAATTTCTTTCTAAATGCGTCAGTAAATTCTTCCAGGGAACACTACTAATAATAAGAGAAGAACTTGAGCACTGGGAGCAACAACACAATTGTGCAGACTAGTTCCTCAGGTTTTTAAAGTTTAGCCTGCGCTACCTACTGCTCTAGTCATAAGCGGGAGAAGATTGCTATGTTGGCTTGCTTAGATGACTTTGGGACTTATCTAGTCGTTCTGATGAGAGGGATGCTTAACTAAACTTTCATTCAGTGTAAGTAATCGTCCTGCTTGCACCACTTCCGTCTACAATGCATTCTGTGGCACCTACGCGACCTAACATGGGCTTACATTTAGAGGGAAGTTGTTTCGCTCGTCTAACCTGCAGTTCTCCACGCTCGTCTGCGTCCATGACAGGCGTTTTAGAGGTTGGTCACTGATGAGCTTGGACAGAGCTGGTAATGGATATTCCAAAATGTATTTAGATACTAGATACTAGATACACGACCCAAATGTATCAAGGTATTTAAAGACGAGGAACACTACTCGTAGGTTAAGCATTAAAATATTACACACAGTCAAATCTATAAAACGTTTTGGAGTCCTGCTCCATTCTCAGTATGTACAGTCTGCAAAAACGTAAATAGACAAAAGTTCGTCAGACATGTTAAAAAATAAAATTGAAAGAAAAAACTGATGTAAAAACTTCCAGCAGATAAAAACTGTTCATTCGGTTCAAAACTGGTTTTTCTCTGGCTATGCACCTGGATTATCACATTTTTAGTTCCGAATCATTGAAAGCATTTCACAATATTTCAAATTGGTCTTCAGCGACTCCAGCACCACACTGCTCTGCATAGAGTCGCACAGACGCATGACGCGGTTGCGCAAGAGGCCTCCCGTCACGATAACTAATTCCACGATGCTAAGCAATCCTTATATAGAACAGCAAAGTCGTCACACCAAGCCTGATGTACACTGTACACAACTGAATTTGTAAACTAAGGACGCCCTCATTCGCTTCGGAAGTACATCTTTACACAGAAAAAATGAGTCCATTTTAAATGAATTAACACAAAGTAGGCACAATTTTAGGTCAGGAAAATAGAGATTAAAAAGTAATTTCAAATCTCTAGACTTCTTCTCAGACAAATGGCCAAAGAAAGGAAAACTGCAATACAAACATTGTACAGGGTAGACATTGTCACTAACTTTTGAATTCTTTTTTGCCAAAAACCTCTTAACACTAGTGTAGATTAAGAATGAGGGAAACCCGTTGTTGCGAAAGAAAGAGTGGAAGAAATTGAATTCATTGTGAAGGTTGTGAAAACTAGAGAAAATATTGTAAGCTCTGTTTAAAAGCGTCCTAATCGCATTCACTTTGAACCTGAAGCTACAAAAGCTAAAAAACTCAAACCCATACCTGTGAACGAAGGGTTTTGACATACAGAAGTAGTGAAAAGAAAAGAATTTTTGGTTTCATCCAAAATTATTTCAGAACGTGGCTTGAATTGTCTGTTATGAATTCATTTTGCATTTATGCTAATAAACCGTATAAGCAAGTTGAGGGTCTTGGTATGGGTCTCTCAATGGGGCCCACTATTTCAAATATATTTATGTGCCGCTGGGAGACAAAGTGGCTTAATGATTGTCCCCTGGATTTCAAGCCCACGTTTGATCGTAGATACATTGACGACACTTTTGTATTGTTTAGAGATCCTGGCCATGTTCCATTATTTCTCGACTCCTTGAATTCTAAACATCATTCCATAAAATTTACTGTCGAAACCGAAGATCGTGATTGTACTCCCTTTTTAGATGCAAATGTTGCAAAACCGGTGAGATTTCACTACCTCTTTAACTTTAGTTTGAGTTTTGGTTTGAGTTTTTTAGCTTTTATAGCTTAAAGTTCAAAGTGAATTAGGAAGCTTGTAAACAGAGCTTACAATATTTGATCCAGTTTTAAACTCTTTTTTCCGCAACAACAGGTTCCCCTCTTCCTCAATCTACACTAATGTTAAGAGGTTTTTGGCAAAAGAGTATTCAAAAGTTAGAGACAATGTCGACCCTGTACAATGTTTGTATTGCAGTTTTCCCTTCTTTTTCCAGTTGTCTGAGAAGATGTCTAGAGATTTAGAATTACTTTTCAATCGCTATTATCCTGACGTAAAATTGAGCCTAATTTCTGTCAATTCCTTTAAAATACGCTCATATTTTTGGTTTAAAAATGTACTTCTGAAGCAAATGAGGGCGTCCTTAGTTTACAAATTTAGTTGTGTACAGTGTACGTCAGGCTATTTCGGTATGACGACTTTGCCGTTTTATAAAAGGATTGCCCAGTATCGTAGAGTTAGTTATCGTAACGGGAGGCCTTTTGCGAAACCGCCCCATTCGTATGTGTGACTCCATGCAGAGCAGTATGGTGCTGGAGTCGCTGACGACCAATTTGAAATATTGTGTAATAATTTTAATCATTAATAACTAAGAATTTGAGAATCCTTGTACACAGCTAAAGTAAAACCCTGTTAAACAGTATGAATAGTTTTATCCGCTGGAAGTTTTTACATGAGTTTTTCTATCAATTTTCTTTTTTAACATGTCTGACGAACTCATGTCATTTTACGTATTTTCAGACTGTACTTACTGAGGATGGAGCAGGACTCCGAAACGTTTTAAAGGTTTAAGGGGACCGTCTCGTCTGAATCAAGAAAATGACCGCCACGTTTTGCTACAGGATCTATATCTATAAAATTTGGCATACCTATGTCTTTTCGAAAATAAATAGGAGTCGTATTGTACACTTTTTCCCATATTCGTCATAATTACCGAAATAATGGGAATAAATTTGAGAAAAAATGGGTTATTTTCATGGATGTCTTATCTCCAAAAGTTGTTATTCTAGAGCAATGATTCAGATATCATTGGATGCTCAAAAAGTTGGTGCATGAAGAGTCAGAGGATCGTTTTAAAATTCAAAATGGTTGAGTTTTTGTGAAATTTCAAATTTTTTTTAAAGAATCATTCATTTTTTCGTAGATTTTTTAATGGAACTACGAAACTATTGTGAATTTCAAAATAATCCTCTGACTCTTTATGCATAAACCTTTTGTGCATTCAATGATACGTAAATGATTGCTCTACAATCACAACTTTTGAAGATAAGACAGCTTGAATATTTGTTTTTGCATTGTTCATTACAGGCATTTTTGTACCAAGAAAAAAGTTGTTTTCATTTTCAAGCTATATTGCTTCTAGAAATCGGTGCGGTTGACGTTGTGAAAACTTTGGTGAAATATTGACTTGACTTTGGCTATCTTTTAATGAAGTTTTTTGTGGTTCCTTGAAGAAACCTGTATCACAAGTGGTACCAGGAGCCGGGGACTGAGCGAGGCGCGCGTGAGGCTCAGGAGTAACGCGTAGCTTAGGTGCACCTGCGGTGTGTTTCAATCCTAACTAAATTTAGCAGATGCAGTACAAGCTTCTCTGAGCTTGACAGGCAGGTTCAGCTCGTTTGACACCGTAATCGCTTCGGCATTCATGTCACACTGAGCTCCCCCTCCCCGGCCAGGAGTCAAGGAGCTCCTCCCCGGACAAATTATAAAAATTCTTGAACAGTTGAATGATGTACATATCTCATTAGCAGTAAAAAGTCGGTGAGCAAAACTAACTGAAATGATATGATACATGAGCGCTGACGCACCATGCGACGCTTCCCGCCGCTCCTTCTCCCCTCGTTTACCCGCCTTTGGTGCTTCAGATGCCTCCAGATTTTTTAATGCATGTTAACTATGCATTGCTCTACTGAATATAGCAATCAAAGAAAATTTGACAAATTCCGGACTTCTGACTAGGTGGTGCCCTTAACAACGTGTAATATTAAATAATGCTTAACCTGCGAGCATTGTTCTTCGTTTTTAAATTCCTAATCAACATTCGATTAGAGACAAATGATTTTCCTCAACATCTCAGAAATGTTTCAAGTTACTAGATACTAGATACACGGCCAAAGTGTATCTACATAGATACTAGATGGTAGATGCGCGGCTAAAATGTGTCTAAATACTGGATACTTTTCCTTTAATTCTCTCTGTCTCACTACTTCATCGGACGACATACTGTACATCAAAAACCCTTATAACACTAAGATAAACACGCATGAGGAATTTATCCAATGAAAGATATACAAAATATATCAATTCCATTCGTTATACATCTTCACCAATCCTACAAATAATTAACCAGTTAACCTGAAAAATAGGATAGAAATGCTAGCTGCTGAGTGTAACGTAAAATTTGCAGCTTATTAATAATACATTATGTGAAATAAATATGAATGATAAATTGATAATATTCTACTTTTCGGACACTTGGGTGGTCGAACGCTGAGCATTCAATTCTCTATGTCGTGTGAAGAATCTAATGTTGGAGCGATCTGATTTGTCAAAACATTTACTGAATGAAGTAATCGTATTAAATTCTGTAAATGTTTTATCAGATCAGATAGCCACATCAGATTCTTTACATGAAATAAATAGACTAAGAGTTGAAAGTTCAGCGTCCGACCACTTGAAAATTACCATTCATAATCCTTTCAAATATATACAGCTCTATATTTAAATAAGCCCTAATCATAACGTAATATTTACATAGATGATCTACTAGTTGTAATGGGAGCAGTTTAAATATTTCAACAAATTTATTGTTCTTCAGCAATACCAATCTCTCGAACATGGAATCCGAGATCGATGATCTCCGGGAGCCAATGTTAGGCACCGAGAGACAACAATCTCTCTACTGGCGCAGAAGAGGGGAGCGTTGTATTGTATTTGAAAAATTCTCTATCTTCAACATTGCGATCTCTTTAATACATGCAGGTCTTATGGCTTTCAAGAAACGACAGCAGTAGCATCTCTGACAACGTACGACTCTTTGATGGGTTGGAAAATTGATAGAAGTCATCCTCATCAGAAGAAGTGCATTAGTGATTCGTTAAGATCACCATATGCTCATATTATGACTAAATTTGGATAAACTACTGACTGAACGGAACCAAACGAACACGTTCTGTTTACGTTTGAACGAGTCCCGCTGCCTAACATCATACAGTCATACTCTTTGTCTATGTTAACAATAAGCATACATGGTCAACAGTAAACAGTCGTTAATGATTCGAACTCAAGGAAAAAAAATTAACTTTTGATTGGTGATATGTACATTTATTATTTAATTGTAATAATACTGATATTTGAAGTTCCGAATTAATGTCATTAATTTGTTTTAGAGCCATATTCTTGTTTCTACCAAAAAAATGTAAAAGTATCTAGCATCTATGGAGATATTTGTGAAAGGCTCTAAAGAGACTTGTACCTAGATACTCTTCGAAAGTATCTAGATACAGCAATTAGATACTCAATTTTAAATGTATCTAGACACTCACTTAGATACACAAAAGTATCTAGATAGAGTATTCAGATACCAACCAGCTCTGAGCATGGAGATAGTTGGCAATGCTAAGATCGACTCAGCATAATAACATCCCACACATGCTTGGTTTACTTTTAGCTTATTTTTAGCCAACGTGCTCACCATAAGTATAACATCACTACTAGCCAGCATGCTTACTTTAAGAACTAGCTTATTATTTGTCCACATGCTTACTATAACGATTAAGCTTGTCGCACACTGCTTCAGAACGGAACCGCCGCCGAAGCTTCTGAAGCCTCAGAACAGAACAGAAACGACGTTCAGCTTGCACACTTGCGCAGAAGCCATCAGAACAAAACCGACATAACCAGTCTTCAGTTAGCATTGGCAGAAGAAAATCGTGCTATGCGTTCGTCAAAACCATAGAAAACAATTAAAGCATTACCTTAATTCCGTTTACATAAGATGAGCGACTCACCGCTCAGCAGTGATGAAGAAGTATTAGTGCTGTGTCTAGCATTTAAAGCTGAAGAGTAGAAGAAAGAAGAAAAAGGAGCAAAAAAAAATTGAGTGCACGATATGTGCGGTTCAAGAGAGGAAGAAGGGGAATACAAAACATTGTTTCCGCATTTAAAGCAAGACAATAATAAATTCTTCCAATATATTCGCATGAGCCATGAAAAATTTTGTGAACTGCCATCGCACATATGTAGAAGGAACTCCTCGGCAACCCCCTCAAACACACCCGCAGCAGCCGTTCTGCACATGCGCAGCCCGTCAGACGCTTCAGAACCTTCGGAAAAAATATCTTTCAAAGAATTTTGAGGCAGTTTGGTTCCGATCTGAAGCTTCGCTTCAGTTCTGATCTGAGGGAGTGAGCGTTGCCAGGTACAAATGTTCGTTTCTGATTTCTTTCGGACATTTCGTTTCTGATCTGACTCGTCGGTTCTGAGACAGTGTGCGGCATACTTTACTGTATTACTGGCCTCGGGAGCTTTCCAAATAAGCCCCACTACTAATGCAATACACAAGTTCACCCACTGGTAACTTTCAAAATAATGCATCTATTGACTTCAAATTACTCTCAAACGAATGAATATTCTAAACTTTTGTCTGAGAGTTATTTGAAGTCGATAGGTGCATTATTTCGAAAGTTACAAGTGGGTGATGTTATATGTTGCATTGGTGACGGGGCTTATCTGGGAAAGATCCCTTGCCTACTTGAGAACTTTAACTATTACCTTATTACTAGCCGAGACTTGTTACTGTTTTCAATAATAAACATTGATCTTCTCATGAAAATTTCTTAAGAAATGGTCGGAAGTCGAATGCCTAATTCTTCATCCAGTTCGAGAACTGCCCATTCTCGCAATTTACGTAAGTCTGCGCTTCAACAGAATCTTCACAATTTATTTCAAGGCAGGGACTCTGATTAGCTGTTCCGAATTGAAATAATTATTTTCTGCTATTATTTACTTTAATCTGCCCTTTTTCCCAAAAAATATATCGTATCTGCTGATGAACACTTATTTGTACCGCACAAACCCGCAAGCGGAGGAAAATACTACAGATTCTCTTATCTGTAATGCGTCATTAATCGAAGATAGGCTCCGTTGTAAAAAATTTCGATTCGTTATCGTCAATTTATCAATCAAAATGCAAGCTTCGACTGACATCAATTTGTTATATATCTTCACGTTTACTGAAAGTTAACGTTAAATGGTAAACGTTAGCGTTCACAACCGAAAAAAAATGTAATTCATTATCTAGATTACAAGAAAATATTCCTGAAGAATTCAAAATTAGTGAAATCAGCCCTTATTGGTTTTGATTATTTTAGATCCCAAAAACTGTGCTTCTATACATCCGATCTCACGATTTCAAAAAGGTGTTTGAGCTCTGCTAATGTTGGAAATGTTTTAAAAATACTGATGCTGTTGCCTGTGGTTAACCAACACTTATGTTATCGCATTGAGAACAAATGCTTGTATGAAGTATGTTATTTCTCCAGAGTAAATCGGATCATCTCTCCACTGGCACTTCTATACATTGCCTGGCTCGGCGTATTGTATGCTCAATATTTAACTAATTTGGTAAATTAATTTCGCATAACCAATTCACAAGTAATATACAATAACAAATGACGTTTCTCACCCTTTAAAGAAGACAAATAACTAATTAAATGGACTAAGATTCTACGCCAGAATTTGAAATCTAAATTGGGAAACTGTGAAGTGGAAAGCCGTTTTTTATGGTTTGTGGATGCTAGCAAAGTTGGGCTAACTTTAGTTAACTGCAACGGAAGCTAATTAGTCCTTACTCATTTTCCAAGGTTTAATTGGAAGTTAAATCATCATCAAAAATGTGAATTTTTCCATAAATAACAGAAGTCAACAAAGGTTTCCCTACTCGGGAAAGTGTGATTTGCACAAATCAGACTATAGTAATTCCAAATCGTCAAAACAATTATTGTTCTATCAATACAAATCCCTGAGTTTCAAGCACACTCTTTACTTACGTATCTATTCTGTGTTGCTTCTGCTACCGCATGCAGAGAGAGGATATCAGGTGTGCGTTTGTTTTCTGTATTCACTTTATTATAGGTGCGGTGTTGAAACAGTGTGATATGCAGTGTGAATTTTATTCTGATTTACCTGTCACTGAATTAGCGACTGAAAGTGAATAGCAGGGTATTTGGAAACTAAATCGAAAACATGTACCTGTGAGGATGTTTGCAAAGCCCAGACAACTTTTGTTACATATATGTGAGGAAGGTTACCTCCACATGCACCTGTAGAAAAATGTAAGCAAAAATTGAAAACTGGATACAATAATAAGTTTGAAGCATAAAGTAAGAACAAGCAAAAAGGAGTAAAGAGTCATTATAATAAAAGAAAAGTATTGGGTTAACATCCATCGTCAGCCAAGAATTTCAGTAGATGTACAAAATGTACGAAATTAAACCTTTAAAAAATTCAACATCTAGAATTTTTGCGAAAAGCTAATTCAAAGAAAGAGGAACAATTTTGAAATGGAATCCTAGAATTGTTATGACTTTGACATTTGTAACGGATATGAACTTGGTTGGTTGTTGAGGGAGGTTTGGTTTTGAAAATGAGCTTTGAGTCTAAAACTTCAAACTCTAAAAGATTTGAAGCGCCTATTATTTCCAACTGACTAAAATCACGTGAAATATCACAAGACTATACGTGTTCCCTGTCAGCTGAATGGAGTGGATAGTTTAATTGGACACCAGGTTTAACACTGCTCCATTACTTCGATTGAAGAGAACTTTTGATCATGAAACACACTCCAATGTTAAAAAGTGTCCAATACTTAACATATAAACCAAAGATGACTGGGCAGGCAGTTGCTGCTTATTCTTGTAGTTAAAAAGGGAACCTATGATAAACCTAAACAATACGAAATTTAAGATTCGCAAATAACGTTTTAACAGTATCAATAAATCAAATACTGTGTGTTATTCGAGGCTCGCACAGTAGTTGAATGGCGAACGGAAGATTTTCTCTTTTCCTGTACCTATGTTGTGATGTGCACCAACGAACCATGCTTATTGTTATTTTTTTTGGCTTGAAAACTATCAAGAGATTCCCATATGAGATGAAGTTAAAAATTTTAAATTCATATTAGGAGTCAGCTATAAAACTAGTCCCCCATAATTTGGAGATACCAATCCCAATACCTTAATCAACTATAGTGCAGTTTTAGAAGACGATTCATCGCCAGAAGAGGAAGATGACAATGATGAAGAATTGTTTGTAGATTAGTCAGAAGAAAAATAGGATCCAGAATGTAAATCAAGAGAGATTGAATGATTAGGTGAAGGACTCGTCAAAGTTGAAAGAGAACATATAACAGTTGAATTTCAGACAACAGCAAGAA
>JACJUY010014211.1:0-18068 GCA_014220935.1 Platorchestia sp. MABIK | reverse complement strand
ACAGTGACTGGAATGAGCCAGTCATGTAGAGTGGGCTGTAATAACCCACCATGCACGGAGATGGTGTCTTGACCGTACTGGTTATCCCAGTGATGCCGTCTAATGGGAGTTTGTGACAAGGATTGGTGGATCCTGAGTAGTTTAGTGGACAAGTCTGGTATGCAGATGCTGAACTCTTTTTTTTTTTGTGTGTGTGAGTAGTGAGGAGGGAATTGCAGGCCGTTACAAAGGCCCCGACACTGTCAGCCCTCAATTTCAAGTTTAAGTTCAATTCCAGATGAAATATTACTTAAAACTAAGATACCTAAAATAAGTGATGCATTAATGTGACCCTGGTTAGCATGCTTCAGGAACTTCTTGTTTAATCAATATTGCTTGCGCTTAGAGTGGTCAAGACTTGAGGCTGCATGAGCTTGTCCTCAAAACCTCCATAAACATTGGGAGAACAACATCAGTGACTGGACTGGAATGAGCCAGTCATGTAGAGTAGACTGTAATGACTCACCATGCACGGAGATGATGTCTTGACGTACTGGTTATCCCAGTGATGCTGTCTAATGGCAGTTATGACAAGGATTGGTGGATCCTGAGTAGTTTATTGGACAAGTCTGGTACGCAGGTGCTGAACTCTTTTTGTGTGAGTATTGAGGAGGGAATTGTAGGTCATTACAAAGACCCCAACACTATTGGTCTTCAATTTCAAGTTCAAGATCCAATTTAAGGAATTACTAGGTTTTTTCTAAGGTCAAGGCTCAGCTGCCGAGGTACAAAGTGGACGGAACAACGATAGCTAGTGAGTAAATCTACTGTGAATTCCTAAGTTATTGGAAAATTACCCAAGTTTTCTCTATATCTTTTTTCTCTCTATCTTTTTTTCTTTTCCTTATATTCTTTACTGTCTCCTCATATGATTTTTTTCTTCTAAATATATGTTTTTCTACTGAGGTACTGTAATGTCCATCAAAATTGAGTTTAGGCCTTTCACGGTAATTAACAATTCCATTCCAAAGAATCACTAAAGGAACACATTTAAAAATGTTTTACACAAATGATATTCTTCTTGCTGATGCGTTATTTTCTATTTATTCAACTTTGAAACTTTCGAATTCCATAGCAGTTGCGTTGCGCGTTTGAGCCGTCAGAGCGCGCTTGGGTACCTTGTAATTTATTATTTGCCCAGCCTGCGGAGCTTGAACCCACTTCTAGGATGTTTTAGTTAATAACACAATAAACTTTTCAAGCACCAGGCTCATCATCAGTACAAGTCTGTCTGTAAAAAAAAAACAGAGATGGATAGATTAAAATATACAGGAAATAAACACCAAATTAAAAAAATACTACTACTAAAATCAATGGAAAACTATGTACAAAGGGTGGGCACTATTGGTTTCATTAAGAGGCAACCTAAGTTTAAATATTTTCATGACTTCAAGTCCTACAAAGTTTTTTCCCCAATTTTTAGAAAATTAGATTTTAAGATTCTCAAAAATTTATCTGCCAACTAATTATTATCATCAGTAAGCCTGACAAAGGAAATGGAATTGTGGTTCTAGACAAGTGTGTTTAAATTAATGTAACGGAGAGTACAGTGGTACCTCAGTACTTGACCACAATCCGTTCTGAGATGGTGGTCGAGCACCGATTTGTTCAAACACCAAAGCCAATTTTCCCATAAGAAATAATGGGAAGTATTTTAATCCGTTCTTACCATTAAGAAAAATATTATAAGAACGTGTATCTAAACAACAAAGAAGACGTAAATGTGCACAAGCAGTACATGATAAAGATAAATAAAGCATTATAAACCATTTTGCTTTTTTGCAGATGAGAGCTTCACTAATGCTGTCCCCTGCCAACATCTTTTCCTTGGTGAAGATAAGAAGCAACTTCCCCATTTCTTAAATCATCTGAGGCCTTTGCTTACTAATTGCCGTCACTCCCATTGCAACATCAGCTTTCTTTAACACTTCCTTATGCTTCAAGATGGTGGAAATGGTTGACTTTGCCATTTCGTACTGCGACGCGAGGCCGGACACTCGTACACCACTTCCATGTTTTGCTATAATTTCCTTCTTCAGTTCAATAGTGGTCCTCACTGTTCTCCTCTTTGCCTTCCCCTTATCACTCTTTCTTTGGGCCCATTATTAAGGGCTAGAGCAACACAAAAAAGTTTAAATCTGGGGAGAAATACTCGAACAAACTTCGTACGTCTTACTCCGCTGGCGGTCCGAGTCGAACTGACGCTTACCCAGCGCGTTCGGGTCGACTCGGCTAGTCGAGTACCGAAAATTTGTTCGAGGTCCGACGCATTATCTACTCGAATTTTTCGGTCGAGCACCGATTTGGTCGAGTAAAGAGGCGGTCGAGTACCGAGGTACCACTGTATTATTTCCGATACGACTAAATTCTCTGTCATTTCTGAACCTATTGAAAAATTCTCATGTAAAATTGAAGATAAAATTAACAATTTCATGCGGCTACTCAGAAATAAAAAGCTTTTAGCTGATGATCTTTACGAAAAACTTTACATTTCTGGATCAGGACCAGGAATTTTTTACGGACTCCCTAAAATTCATAAAGCAAATTTTTCGACTAATTTTCCATTCCGTCCAATATTTGCAGCTTATAATACTGCAAGTTATCAACTGGCCAAATTCCTTGTACCAATTTTATCACCTTTTACTGTAAATGATTACTCAGTGGATAATTCTTATACTTATGTCAACAGGCTAAAATTATTCGCACATGCTGAAAAATACCACATGGCTTCTTTTGATGTAGAGAATCTTTTCACTAATGTTCCCATTATTGAAACCATAGATATATGTTTAAACTTGTTATTTACCAACCCGTCTTCCACTGTGATTGGCCTAACATGTTCTCTTTTCAAAACCTTGTTGCAGCATTCTGTTTTAAATTCATTTTTTTGTTTCAATGGGCAATTTTACAAACAGGTCGATGGACTGGGTATGGGCTTGCCACTCGGGCCTACCTTTGCAAATATTTTCATGTGCCACCATGAGACCAAATGGCTGGCTGAGTGCCCCCCTCAATTTCGTCCTATATTTTATCAGAGATATATCGATGACACTTTTATGCTCTTCCACAACCCGTCCCATTCTGCCCAATTTCTTGAATATTTGAATTCAAAACATAGAAATATCAGGTTGAACCAGAGGTCGATGGGAAGATTTCATTTCTAGATGTCTTAATTACAAAACGCGATGAAATTTTCTTGACTTCTGTTTACCGAAAACCTACTTTTATGGGACTCGGTTCTAGTTTTTTTAGTTTCACACCTAATCTTTTTAAAATTATTGGCATAAAAGCCCTGTTGCATAGAGCCTTTAATATATGTTCAAATTACAATTTACTTCACAATGAATTCTCTTTTTTGTGCAATTTTTTCAAGAATAATGGTTTTCCTGTTTGTTTAGTTGAATCTTTGGTAAAACATTTTTTGAATTCCCAATAAAGCTCACCCGTCAATCTCGTCGATAGTACAAGAAAGAGATTAAACCTACTTTTTTATATTTTGGGCCTAAATCTGAACAAATGAGAACAGAACTTGTCTAAATTCTTCACTCATATTTACCTTGTGTTTATTTCATAATTATTCTTAGAAACAAATTTACCATAGGTTCGTTTTTCAACTACAAAGATAAATTACTTTCCAGCATGCGCCGTTCTCTTGTATATGAATATCGTTGTGCCCAATGTGCATCTAGTTATACAGGCTCGACCTGCAGAACTTTGGGCGTCGAGTAGCGGAGCATGCTGGACGTAGTAGCCGGACTGGAGGGAGTCTTGCCCATCCCCCTCATTCTTCGGTTTGCCTCCATAGTGAACAGTGTGGCTCCAGTGTGCAGTGCAGTAATTAGAGCATTTTAGCTTCAGCCAATCATCAGAATGATATAAGAATTTTAGAGTCCTTATACATTTTTAAACTTAGGCCGCCTTTTAATGAAACCAATAGTGTCCACCCTGTGTACACAGTTTCCCCTTGATTTTAGTAGTAGTATTTTTTTAATTCTGTGTTCATTTCCCAAATATTTTTATCTATTCATCTCTGTTTTGTCCTTTACAGACTTGTACTGATGATGAGCCTGGTGCTTGAAACGTTTACCTTTTAACAGCAATAAATAATTTTAGCAATGTTGACTTTGAGAGTAGCAACCTTGGTGTTTTTATTTTTGGTTTGTCTGCGTAAGAATGCAGTTAATGATGTTCTTCAATAACACAATAGCGGTTATCATTCAAAAAGATTACGTAATAAAATGTTATGATATTAAATCTACGGTATTGACTCTTACGGTTTTGCTAATGTTCTACCGGGTGGCCTCCATTTTGAGACTGATGTCCAGCATATCGATTTAAGTCTTCACTAATCCAGTCCTGCTAATATTTTTGGGTGATAACCTTTATTGTGTTATTAACTGAAACATCCTAGAGATGGGTTCAGGGTCTGCAAGATGGGCGAATAATAAATTACGTCAAATATTGCAAAAACAATAACTTTTCCATTATATATAACGTCATGTATTGCAAAAACATTAACTTTTCCCGTGCTCCGCGCAGGTTTGCCATTGTTAAAACATACGCGGAAAGCCATTTCATCAACTCCCTTCCTATAACTTCAAAGTTGAATAACTCAAAAATAACGCATCAGCAAGCAGAATGTTATTCATGTAAAACATTTTTAAATGTGTTCCTTTAGCCCCTGAGATGGTCCAGTCAATATTGAATTTAAGCCTTTCACGGAAATTAAAGATTCCGTTCCAAAGAATAACTAAAGAAACATTGAAAAACCTTTACATGAATGACATTCTGCTCACTGATGCGTTATTTTTGAGATATAACATTAATTACGTTCAGATAAGAATAACATTATATGGTCGGTTGCTTAGTCGCCGCATTGTTGGGTGACGCCCACTTTTCTGGTGGGACACGCCCACTTCTTGGCGTGAAAATAACAGCCTCGGTTTGGGTAAGTTGAGGTGAGCCATTTTAGGTTGATTTATGTTATTTTAGGTTAGTTTATGTAACTAACCAACCATAACCTACCCTAACCTCGCCCATCGTTACGTTAATACCGTATTACAGCATATTTACGAGTCCATTCCTTCACTTTTATATACGACGTTCTTATAACTTCAAAGTTGAATAACCAAAAAATAATGCATGAGCAAGCAGAATGTCATTCATGTAAAATGTTTTTAAATGTGTTCCTTTAGTGATTCTTTGGAACGGAATATTTTATTTTTGTGAAAGGCTTAAATTCAATATTGACTCTTGGTTCTTTTGGAGAGGACACTCAGGACAAAGACCTCACTGAGGTATTAATTGATGAGAGATACCAAGTTGCCTCAGCACAATGAATCAATAAGGGGAAGGAAAAAGTTGAAACTTTTATGTGTAAAATCACCTTCACACTTTGTCTTGCCTCCCTTCGTAAGACTTGGCTACCAACAATACAGAGTTAATACTTTTGTTAAACAGTCATGGCAGTGCTACAAATGCCAAAGATTTGAACAGAGTGCTGCTTATTGCAAAGGCTCTGCACATTGTGTGGCCTGTGGGGGCCCTCATAATGTAAAAAACTGCACCAATCCTGGCACTACTACTTGCTGCAACTGTGGAGGCAACCATACAGCCAATTATGGGGGCTGGCTAAAAATGGAGGCGAAACTGGTAGAAGAAAACATAGATTGGTAAAATATTCTATAAGGAAGCCCTTCTCAAAGTTAAAAACTCAATCAATCAAACCTCTTCTCCCAACTTGTCCAACCCATCACCTGACACTTCTGTAAAAAATAGGAATCCACCCGGTCTGCAAAATGTTGGCATGCAAACATCTAATGTGAAAACTTTGCAGACCCTTTAAGATATATCATGAGCTCAACTTGTTGAGCTTCTAGCCAAACTACTTTCTGTTTGTAATCAATCTAATGTAGATGTCAGTTTGCTCGACACTAGCTAAAATCACTGAAGAGACCCTTCATTTAAAACCTTGCTTGCACTCAAAATCACAATTATCCCCACCTATTATGAAAGATATTTCTTGCTACCAGAAGTCAAACGGATATACTAATCCTGATCTCCAAGTTTCAGTCCAGCCAATTTTCCAAGCCAGTGGAATACGAACAGCCCCTTCCCCTCAGGTGAGACAAGTAGTAGTAGTAGTAGTAGTAACATGGGTTTGCTAGCTGAGTGGTGAGAACAGGACAAAGAAAATCAAGGACGTGATCGAGACGCAGCCCTCCCCCGTCATTGGAGGTAAACCTCATCATTACAAAGGAAAGCAACCATTAAATTCAGGTAAAAATTTTTTAGGTAACAAATCTCAAAATGCCTCTAAGAAGTGAAACCAAAATTCTCCAGTGGAACTGCAGGAGCCTCAGAAACAAGATCTCCTCTTTAAAATTCATGGATGTACCACAAAACCACATGTTGTCTGTCTAATTGAAACATGGCTCTCAGTACAAAGTCAATTTAGGTTTGTGGGATACACTGCCACATAGAGCAGCTGCAAATGCTGGAGGAGATGTTGCCATCTTAATAAGAGAAGATATATCACATCTTGAATTACAACTTCAACGTTTCCCTTTAAGCAAACTGGAAGCTCTTGCAGTGAAAATAGTCTCAAAAAATAACTCACTTTTGTCCGTTCTGGCGTATACAACCCAAATGAAGTAATTTCCCCGCATGAATTGACTTATTTGTTTAGTCAACTTGAACCATCCTATTGCATTTTTGAGAACCTCAACGCCCCCAGCCCCATGTGGGAACCAAGTAAACCACATAACCAAACTGGCAAGAACCTGGTAAATGTTTTATTACAAGACCCATCACTTACGGTCCTTACTCCTCTTGCCCTCCCAACTTACTTCAATGGTTATCAAAACACTTTTTCAACTATAGACCTTGCCCTCATATCTGCTGCTTTGCTGCCTCTTTCCTCTGTGTATACTAAGCAGGATCTGGGTAGTGACCATTATCCTGTGGTCACATCCATTGGAGTAACTGCCACCACTGCCTTATACAAGGCCCAGCCAGCGTGGAGGTTCGACACTGGAAATGGGTACCTATGGAGAATTGACCTACTGCTCACTGGAACAGCTGAGTCCAATGACCTAGAAATAAGCTACAACAACTTTGAAAACCAAATAATATCAGCTAATCTAAAGAATTTCAAACAGACAAGGGAGATTATATCACCTAGGTTTGCCAAACCATAGTGGACAGCAAAATATGCCAATGCCAAGGTGTGGAAGCAGGTGAACCGTCTGCACTCTCCCTATGCAAGGAAAAGTAACCCATTTATCATGCATAACACCATCCTATCTGACTCTGCCTTCAAAGCTAATGCTCTGGCCTCACACTATAAAGAAAATCTTTCCACTCCTGCTCCTGATCCCTATCCCTCCTTTATCACTGTCCCACTCGCCCTTTCACTGAGTGCTGATATAGTCTCGCCTATCAGTGAACCTTTCTCTTTGGTTGAGCTAAACTCATGCCTCAGCATCCTTAAAAATAAAATTACTGGACCTGATAAGATTCATGACATGCACCTAAAACCCCTCCCAGAAAGCTACAAAGACTGGCTTCTCTCAATTTTCAACCTGAGCCTACATTTGGGTACTGTGCCACTATCCTGGAAGACTGCTCTAATCATTCCTATACCAAAGTCAAATAAACCTCTGACAGTAGTAAGCTCTTTCCCCCCTATTTCTTTATTATCCTGTGCTGGGTAAATTAATGGTGTCCAAGATAAATAGGAGACTGACTTATGTGCTTGGAAACAATAATACCTTCCGTAGTGCCCAGGGGGATTTCAGGTACGGGTTATTGACTACCGACCAAAAAACTAAACAAGAAAGTGCTATCCACTTGGCATTGAGGACAAAATCCATTCTTGTGGTAGTTTTCTGCGATCTGACCAGTGCTTTTTATACTGTGTGGCGTGGTGGACTGTTGTACAAGCTATGCAGGAGTGGCATTGAGGGCAAGTTACTGCGCTGGCTACAATCTTCCCTCATAGACAGATCATTCAAGTTGTTCTTCAAGGGAGAATACTTGTCCTATCAGAAGATAAGTTCTGGTGTCCTACAAGGGGCCATCCTCTCCCCCTTACTTTTCAATGTTTTGCTTAAGGACATTCCTGTCAAGA
Source organism: Platorchestia sp. MABIK (assembly GCA_014220935.1). NCBI lineage: Eukaryota > Metazoa > Arthropoda > Malacostraca > Amphipoda > Talitridae > Platorchestia > Platorchestia sp. MABIK. The sequence goes on along the minus strand of JACJUY010014211.1, from coordinate 9,898 downwards.
ACTTGGTGAAATCTATCGAGTATGCCGATGATATTTTGTTCTTTGCCACTCATAGTGATAGTAACATTCTTATCTCCAAAATGCAAGCTCAACTGAATGCTTTTATTATTGAACTAAGAGATGGGGATTCAAGCTGAATTTGCAGAAAACTAAACGCATGGGCTTTACAAATAGGAGAATTCCAAATCATCTACTTAAAATTGATGGCCACAAACTGGAATTTGTGCAACATTTTAAATACCTTGGGGTGATCCTGGATGCCTCCCACCTTCGTTGGGGGCCCCATATAGATTACTCCGTCTCCTACTTGCCTATTGTAAACCTTCTGCATTCTATATCCCACAGATATTGGGGCACAGATCGAGAAATGCTGCTTGAATTATACACTGTTCTGATCCGCAGCAGACTAGATTATGCAGCTCTTTACACGGAGTTGCAGCCCACACTAATCTTGACGAACTTAACATAATCCAAAACGCCTCTTTGCGCATCGCAACAGGTTGCGGAAAAACCACTCCTTTATCTTCATTAGAAGGAGAGGCTAATGTACCACTACTTCAGCTCCATCAAGAGCGAATTGCCTGCTCATACTACTGCAGAATAATGCTGCTGCCAATCAATGGTAGATCACTGCAGAAAATGCAGACCCTCAGTCGTTTGACAAACCAAGCATCTTCAATCTATATGCACATGCAATTTGATTGCTTGTATGCAAATATTAAGTACATGTATGTACGCATATGTGACGCTCGCAAGTATGCATATGTGTATATATGTGTGTGTATATACATGTAGAACAGATTCCTCTCCTTGAATGCTTTTGTTAATCTTGTGTGACAATGTGTTGTCCCTTACACTCTTTGAGTATACTTTGGCCACACTATTTTAGGTTGTTTTGACTCTCTCGTTTTGTCCCAGCAATGTTGCAAGTGTTATGGTTGGCATTGTACATAGATTTTTCTCATTTATTTGAATCCGGTGAACTTTTTTGTGCCAAATCTAGTAGCAAATGAAATTTAATTTTTGTGTTATTTTAAAATGTTTCACTTTATCCAAGCCAGTTATTTAGCTTACTAGTTGATACAAAACAATGTAAAATTGCCTCTAATGTCAACCTCACAGTCTAAGATGTAAATTAATTTGGATCTACCCATTTTACTTTTAACCAAAATCACTCATTTCACTAGTTCCTATGTTTGTAAGCTCAAATTTCAATATGAGAGGGCACTGACGAGAGTGTTCTTAAATCACATGCACATTGTTTTCTTGACCAGTTGTAATAAAATGCATGTTAAAATCAGACCATCGCAAAAAGGAAATGCATTTTTTACGAGCTTTTCTCCCAACCATTTGTTTCAAAATTAACCGGTATAAGTATTACGGTCCCCCTGTGTGGATATCAAGTCATGGTCTAAATTTTAAAATATTTAAAAAAAATTTCGCTCATATTAAACATTTGAATGTGCGATATAATTCATTGGTAATTTTTATTTTCCTACACTCGTGAGTGCATTAAGACAAAATCAATTTCAGTGGCTAACTTTTCGTATTGTTCCAGCTATGCTGCAAATGTTATAGACTCCTGATCCAATATACGTGCACCCTAACAAGAGTGTTTTCAACTAGATGTCACAGGGATTTGTTTTCTTAGTTACCTTAATTTATTTGTATTTTCAAAACCAAATTAATTACTGCAAAGGAAAAAAGAATGGTAATGTGAGGGTATTTTAGCATCTTATTCCTCTTTTTTCTTTCTTATTAAAACATTTTCAAATAAGGCCATGGATTCAACGTTTGTCATAACATTAGAGAACATAATTTTTGATTTTTTAAATTCTAGTCTCAAACTACTCTTGTTAGTTTTATGTGGCAACTCTTCTTACTTTCGCGAATTCATTTTGACAACACTATTTTGGGTAGTTAACTTTTTGTAAGGTTCCATCTATGTTAGAAATGTTATGGCTAGCATTGTACAACAATCCTTCTTATGTCTTTGACTCCGATGAGCTCTTTGCGCCAGTACTATTAGCGTAAGGAAAAAATATCATAACAATGTTTTGTTATAGTGAATATTATATTCTTTCTGAGCTCACCACTTGGCATACTAGATGATGCGTCTGTAAAAAATTGTTCCAAACCCCGACTGTCGACCTCATAGTTCTAGACTCAAAATAAATCAAAACTGCCCATTGTACTTCTGACATCAATCCCTCATGCTCGTGTTACTAGTTCCTATGTTCTTATGCTCAAATTTTGATACAAGCACGCACTAACGAGTGTTTTCAGCAATGCGTCACATGAATTATGTTTTTGTGGTCACTTGTATATAGATGCATTACCAAAATCCAAATACCGCAACAAAGAGGAACACATTTTTTTCGTGTTCGAATCACTTGGGTTTCGACAATTATACACTGGGGACTGTTCTGATCCCAGTGTGGGGACTGGGCATTACGATAACCATGTATGAATAGCAATTAAGGATCCCTATATCAAGGTATATCAAAGCGTTTTTTGCTTTTATTTCAATACATGTGCACACTAACGAGAGTGTTTTTCCACTTAGGGCAGAGAGGGCTTTGGCACAGGTTAAATCTACTCAAATAAGAAAGAACACCAACATGACCAATTCTAAATTGACTAATTATACACTGAAATGTTATCGACATGGAACCACCCAATCAAAATTTAGGTCTGCCACACAATTCATACATAAATCTTCCTTTCTTGGATCCCATCACTTGATTTCTCCAACACTCGCTCCAGTAGTCCAACATTTTGTTTTCAAGTTTGCTAACATCGAGTTCTTGAGTACTTCCAAAGACCATTGCTCAGCTGTCCACAATATGAGGCTGCCAGACTACATTTATGTCTACCTTGTGTAAAATTTAATCTTGAATTCAATCTGAAAAATATTTTAGGATTTGGTGAATATCAATCCCATGCACAATTTACAATTCTATGCTCCTTGGTGAACTTTCTTGGTGCTACTAATAGATGTAAACTACTATAAATGTTTTAAATTTGATCGTGTTACATATGTATCTAATGAAATTAACTTGAAACAATAAGCTGTCAGCTTCTGCAGAACGCAGCTCGAGAAGTCCAGCAATATTGAGGACTCAAGAGAAAAGTGTTGCAGTATTGGGGGTTGGCTTAACCCTGCTTATGCTGTCAAAGTACAACCTGTCAGGCTACATGGATTTCTGCTGAAGAAGTCCAACGACTTTCAAGATCCGTCAAAATCCTCGATTAAAAAGAAGAGGAATTATTATGAAATGTTACTATGAGGAAAATGTATGAAAGACACAGAATTACTGAGGATGAATGGCTGAGTGGATAGAATGAGTACAAGGACCAGCGGAAGAAAGAAAAGGGAATGATAAATGAGGCTAGAGTTGAAGAGGAGAGACACCAAGTTGAAAATCTAAGAGAATAGGGTGTGGATGGCATAAAGAATTGGAATAAGTTTATACAAGGTAATGATAATGGTTGTGAACTTCAAGTTCACAAATTAGTTGTCAATGGTTGCAATGTGCGTGATAGGGTGGGTGCAAATGGTGAGAGCAGTTGAAGACTATTGGGAGGACATTGGTGGAATAAATGAACAGGTAACAGGTGATGAACCTGTAAATTTTCTGATTGATGAACATGAGCTGCAAATGGAAGATGAAATCACTTGTGAAGAGATTGTAAGTTTTTTGAAGAAAGTGAAAATTGGAAAGGCATGTGGCCCTGATAAGATCCCAGTTATGAGTTCTATAACTGTGCAGGAGAAAGTGTAGTTGATATGTAAAAGTGTTTATTTGATGAGATCTAGAAGAGTGAGAGTACCGGATGACTGGAACAAGTGTAATGTAGTTCTGTTGCATAAAGGTGGGCATAAGAGTATGAAAGAACTTGAAAATTACAGACCAATTGCCCTGGCTGACACTGTATGTAAGATTTTTTGTGGTATTTTGAATGATATATTGAAACATTTAGTTGAAGAATTACTAGTCCTAGGTGAAGAACAGAATGGGTTTAGGCAAGATAGACATGGCAAGGATAATTTATTTGTAGGGAGTGAAATAATTGAGCAAATCAGGTAGGATGATAAGAAGATATACTTAGCATTCCGGGATATTGAAAAGGCGGATGACAGAGTGGATCGGTTTAGGCTGTTTGAAATTTTGAGAAAAGTTGGATTTAGTGGAAAAATAGTAAATATTATTCAAAGTCTGTATGAAAACACAAGCGCTGCCCACAGGTTAGGAAATTTGGAAACAGGGCGAGTGAGTGTTAGAGGAGTGAGACAGGGTTGTACTCGCTTCCCTGTTGTTTGGATTGTACACAGAAGAATTAGCAGTTCAACTGAGAATGAGTGGCTTAGGACTGAAAGTTGGTAAGGAGAAACTGAGTTGTTTGTTGTATGCTGATGAAGTGGTTGTGGTTAGTGAATCCGGGCATGAATTACAAAGGATGCTTGACATTGTAAATGGATATAGTACAGATTTCAAGATAAACTTTGGTGCTGATAGAAGTAAGAAGCAAATCTTAACATCCTTGAACAAAAAACATGAAGTTAAAATCCAGTATATTACAGCACACAAAGTAATTGCTGGAGATGAGGCTACTGATACTCTTGCAAAAGCTGTACACACTATGCAGTTTTGCACATTATCTCCTTTGCTCACTCAGGACTTCCTGGCTCACCTACTAAAATCTGGAACAGAAGAATGGAAGGAAACTTGGTATTCAGCAGTTCAACAAGGCAAAGGTAGATTATTGGCAAGCAATTAAAGACTAAATAGGTGAGTAGCCCTGGACTTCTCATCCCAATCGTATTGTTGAGACCTCGACAACCAGGCTTAGACTTGAGACTGCTGCCCACCTATACTGCTTTGGATTGTCTGACTACCCAAACTGTGAATGTGGAGAGATAGAAACAATTGAACGTTTTCTTCTGCATTGCTCTAACCATAGCATGGCCCACCACTCCCTCAATATCTTCCTCAACTCTATCCAAGTGATTCTGACATTGAAAAATCTTCTAGGAGGAGGCCCCTTTGTAGATCCTGTACAGTTTTCAATCTTAAATGCTCTAACTCAGTACTTACAGGACATGAAAAGATAAGGCATTGTGAAACAACTTGAATGAACTTTTACACCATAAATTAACAACTTAGTTCAAATAACACCTGTACCTTAATAGTAAATTCAACCTTTGTTTACCCTTGTATTAGTCTTATCCCTTTCTTTTTGTTATGAGATTTTCATGCCATCCTAGAGCCTTCAGGCTGGAGCCTCATTTGACAAACTTTTGAGATGCATATGATGCTCAGTAAGGCATTCAGGAACCTTTTTTCAGAAAGGGATGGGGAAAATAAACAGGTTCCTTTATCTTTTCTCTAAAAGTATTTTCCTCTCACCTTTTACAAACAATCACCCTTAACCTTGTACGCTTGAACAATCTTCCTGTTTTGCTCTGGACTACTCTCATATTCCTCATACCCTCACTCTCTTTCTGATGCTTCTTCTTCCAGTTGCCCCTATCATATCATGACCCATATCTACACACTACACTAGGACAACTTGTCAACCTTGACTTCCCTATTCTGTATTGGAAGGGAAAGCTTAGTAAAAGGACAGGGAAACCACACATAAATCCCATGTATTGAAAATTCTAAAAGTAATCCTAATCTAAACAGTTGTAGGATAAGCAGTAAAATAATGTACCTTTTACAACTTTCTAGTAAAGTGTAAAGATGTGTGTGTGTGTGTTTCTTTTGTTTCAGGTTTCCTACAGGTTCCTCAATAGCCAAGTCAAAAATTGTGAACAGTGTAGTGATTAATGTGCTGCATCAAAAAGATTCAATATAAGAGTGAGAATTTGTGACTCAAGATTCCCTTCACTTACAGTGGTCAAGACTGTATGAGGCTGTATGAGTTCAATTTCAATGCCTCAATGAGTCTTGATTGAACAACCACGACTTGGTTAAGACAATCTGTTTGTAGTGAATGAAATAATTGAGCAAATGAGGGAGGATGATAAAAAAATACATTCTGGGATGTTGTAAATGCATATGACAGACTAGATAAGTTTAGGCTTTTTGAAATCTTGAGAAAAGTTGGATTTAGTAGAAAGATAGTAAACATTGTGCAAGTCTGTATGAGAATAAAAGCACTATAAACTGAGCAAGTGAGGAGTGTTAGAGAAATGAGACAGGGCTGTACTGTCTCCCCTGTTGTTTGGATTTTACGCAAAAAAATTAGCAGTTTGATTGAAAATCAGTGGCTTAGGACTGAAAGTTGGTAAGGAGATACTGAGTTGTTTGTTGCATGCCGATGATGTGGTTGTGGTTAGCAAATCAGGGCATGAACTACAAAGGATGCTTGACATTGTGAATGGATATAGTACAGATTTCATAAACTTTGGTGCAGATAAAAGTAAGGTTATGATTATAAATAGTGATGAGGTTAACACAGACAAACTGTGGAATGTACGAGAAATCAGAATAGGGAGAACAAAAGAATACAAATATCTAGGTTGTATGATAAGTAAAGATGGATGCACTAGAACTAAGGGTGATAAAGTGGCAAAAGCAATGCAGTGGGGTGGACGGTTAAGTAGTGTGGCCTGATACAGAGCAAACAAGTATGAATATGTGAGAGGAATGTGGAAGTATGTTGTTGTACCTAGTGTCATGTATGGTATGAGTGCTTTAGCCTAGAATGGAAGTGACTTTGAAAAGCTGTGTCAAATCTCTTAAGGGTACCATTTGACTGGAATAATGTCAGTCATTTTTTTACTGATTTTTCTGCAATTTTTACCATTGGGGAAAAATGAAACTATATTTTTGGACTCATGTTTTTAATAAATTTTATTGGAAAATAATTCTTTTTTAAAAACTGAAAAAATGGGTAGTTTAGAAAATACATCTGCCGCAATTCTGAATTTATAGAACTGGTAACATTTTCTAGAGAGCTAAATGTGTTATCCATAATTTGGCAGAGTTTATCATTTTGATATATTGATTTGTTGAATATCAGGAACTTTTCTCCCTAAAAACTTTTTTTTTCCCCATATCTCGCCTAATTTTCAAGTTGAGTCAAATTTAACTCTCTATAACCCAAATTAATTTCTGCCGTTAAAGTTATTTCTTTTTTGCTTCTGATGAGTAATTTATAGTCACTTAAAGTAATTTCAATGGCTGGAAAACAAAATTTCAAAATAGTTTTATTTTTATTCTAACGTCCTGTATGAAGGACATTGGGTCGTTAGGACATGCCAAATGGAGTTCAACAGAGTGGTACAAAAATACTTATTTCAGCTAAAACCATGGTAAATACAGTTGAAATACACACGTTTTTGGTATGGACTGCACATTTTACCCATCAAAAATTAAAAATAATTAAATTAAATTCATAAATTAGTATAATTTTGTATGAGAAGGAAAATTGTAGATATTCATCATAAATACGTATTGAGAAAAAGACCATCAAACTGAAACAAAACAATATCTAAATCAGGTGAAATCTAATGGGCCATGCCTAGAGCCTGCCTCAATTGTCATTTTTCAGTGAATTTTTTTTCTGTTACAATTCTCCATGGTGTTCTTTTTGCTGATGTATTGCACACAGTTATATATGTGGCATGATAAATTCATAAATCAACTTTATAATGGGCTCAACCAGTTCAATTGTCATAGAAGCATCTTCAACATTGCATCAGCATCTGTTTCTTTAGCAATTACTTCTGTAATGCAGCATGTAGGAGAGTTAGTATAGAATCTTAGTGGATCCATTGTTACATAAAAAATTTGGCATAACAACCCACTGTCTGTCCTACATGAAGGACATTAGAAAAATTACTCAACACCTTGACAAAACCAAGTTATTTGGTTGAGAAGTATTTCCAAAGGAATGTTGAAATTTTTTGTATGTGCATGAATTATTGTGGCACTCTATGTTGGCTATTAGCAAAGAAATTAACACAAATAAACGAAGTGCATGATCACCCACAGGCATTTCACGCTTCACCAAACTAAGAAGCACTTGACAGTCGAGTGAGCAAAATACTATGACACACTGCACTCATTTATCAAAGCATGACGTCTCTTTTCTTCACTAACATGCATTACTGCTTGAAAAGATTCAACTGAACAAAAATAAATGGGATTTTTTTAATGTCCTTCAGGATGGACGGTGGGTCATAGAGGGTTAAAAAAGATAAATTCTGCCTATTTTCAGGAAAGCCATTTTTCTACAAATTTTCTCTACTTTTTATATTATTTTTGACCCTTTTTTTGACTCAAGGAAACAAGCCAATAGACGTACACACAAGCCTTTGATATTAGATTTGTGAGAAAATTCTCTGAAAGATAAAGTAAAAAACGAAATTAGATAGTTTTTAAATTTTCACTCTAACAGTCTTTTTAAGGCCATCCCATGCATCCAATGATTTGGTTAGATTATTTATTTATTTTATTCTATTTCAGAACTGTAACCAGAGGATTTCATGTAAACATATGAAATGGGATTAAGCTAGCAAATAAAAATGCAGTCCACATGAGCAGTGCGCAACACTGAAGCTCTCTAGAAATGCAGACAATCCTAATTGTAATAACATCCTTTAGGAATCTTTTAGGCCTTAACATCTCTACATCAAAACTCCTAATTATACTAGGCCAGTGATTAACAGTAGCAGAAATATTTTACAACAGGTATTGTGAACAGAAAACCCATTTCATACGAATATTAAACTTTTGAATATAGGATAAAAAACTATCTTCCCGCAAAATGCTCACCACGAAAGGGAAACTTGGTGACTCTCGCAATCAACTGTAGCAACATGATTTAAATGAAAGACATCCATAGCCTGCTCAATTTGTAAAACACAGAGCACAATGGAGTGCACTTGATAATTAAAAGAAAGTAATCTGCTTAGAGCCAGCCACCCTGGAGTTAACATGTTTGGCAAACTGGATCTAAGTTGAACCAACTCAAAGCTTGGTCAGTTCCCTTATTTGATAACCCCATTTCCAGCAGCAAAACTCTGATGTCCGACGGCCCAGTGACACTCTACGTTTGCCTTATAACATGAGGGAAATAATTATCAAATGAGGACAGATACATAAGGTGTATTAAAATCTCTGGAGTCATGAGAGAGTGACTGGGGAAATAGACCATTTGATGTTTTTCTAAACCACAAACTAAATTGGTTAAAAGGAGAGGATTTGTGAAGTTCATATGTGGTCTGTAATTAGAAAAACTGTGAAATTTACAATTTTGAGTATGTTGAAATTGAACTGCAATTTAATGATAAATTGCTACAGAGTTACATTCAGTCTCCCTTGTTATCAAGAAGTGCGCAGAAGAATCAACTGTATGCCTGAAAATTATAGGTATGGGTTTAAGAGCTGGTGTAAATGGTCTGGTGCCTGCTGGTGACAGTTGTGGTTAGAGAGTGGGGACGAAACTTTAAAGGAGGTTTGAAATTGTTAATGGACATACTGGTTTCAAAGCAAAATCTTTTAAAAATAAAGTATTTGGTTTTTGAAATTCATGTTTATGAAACCAAAAAAGTTAATCTATGAAAAATCATGAAGATTTAAAAGATGCAAAAAAATGCATTCTAGTAAGTACATGCTTACAATGTATATTGAGTGATGAATGCAGTAGAGCAGAAAGGAAGAAAGTTGGAAAGCTATTCATTGTTGTAGAGGATAAGCAGAGTGGGCCTAAGTATGGATGAACCCATGAGAATGTGTTGAAGAATAAGGAATAATGTTATGATTGCCAGTCTTAAGTATGACTTGTCTGGAAGAGACCTTGGGTAATTCAAGGTGTTGTTGTGGGACAGGTGGGCTTCCCACCATCAACACGTGTAGCCCAGATCGACAGTGCTATTGTACAT
>JACJUY010014209.1:7275-18070 GCA_014220935.1 Platorchestia sp. MABIK | reverse complement strand
GTGTTCCTTTAGTGATTGTTCGGAACAGAATGTTTAATTTCCGTGAAAGGCCTAAAATCAATATTGACCTTAAAATTGTAAAATAACCCGTTGGTCCGGCATATAGAAATAGTTGTCTAAATCTGTTCAAACTTTGTGTAACGTAGCTTTTTCATCCAATTAATGTAAGAGAAAAGTTTCCAAATGAAAATGTAATATTTAAAATTTTTAATGAAATGTGGGGACTGAAAAGTCCTGCCAGTACTTTACAGAGAAAGTTGTGTCCAAATTATTTGAATTTCTCATCACTTCTTTTGATGTTTGTTACATCATTAAGATATTTGTGTACAAATACAACTGTTAAGTCCCTGAAATATATAATATTATAGAGTAATGCTCATGATACGCATGTCGGGACCCTCATCCCTAAGTACTGATGGGTCACTCTAGTCCTATGTATTAAAACTGTCATATTTGAAGATACTGCTAATGTATAAGCAAATCTTTTAATCATTCTGTAGAATAGATGTTTACACTACAAAAAATAATCATTTTATCACTGTATTTACCGTGATATTGAAGAAACCCACTAAAACGCACCACATAAATTGACCATGATCCTCCAGCTGCGGCTTGTGCTTTCTAAGTGTAACTGTCAACAAGTAGTGGGCTCTTGTCTGCCAGACGTACAATATTTAGCTATCTTGATGTTCCACTAGAGTCCCAACGGCTCCCTAGCGGCGAAATTTTTGTTAGTATTTGTTAACGATGAAAATTTCAAGCCGGGACTGACATGTCCCTGTAGTACTCAAAGGGTTAATAAATGCTGAATTCACTTCACTTGAAGAACACCAAAGAAGTTGATGTTAACCCATTAATGCTAAACATGGGTATCATATGCACTGTAAAGATAGTTTAGCATTAATGGGTTAAAATGCATGGCTAATGAATTTGTGCCTAGCTGGCTGTGAAGCTCTAGAGATTTAATTGGTTGGCTGGCTCGCTGTTTATGGCCTTTAGCTGCATGTGTGGGTTGGGCCTTCTGGCTTGGAGTTGACTTTTTTTGAGTTGGCTGATAGATGTGTTACCTGGTTAAACTGTTGAAGAGCAGCTGTTGCTCAACAGTAGAAATTTGATGATAGCTTTGGAAGATAAATCTTGTTAGCAGTCAAATATATACCTTTAAGCAAGAACAGGCATGCATGGATATGGAATGAATGGAAGAAAATGTTATTTTGTAGAAGGGTAAAGCAAGCTGTGAAACATCTAGTTTTGGAATGCAGTAGGTATGAGCAAAAAAGAATCATTATGTGTAGTTTTTAAGCAGTAAAGAGAAAATTAGTAGCTGGTCAGATATGTTGAATGTGACTTTAGTATGAGTTATTTTCCAGGGTTTGATGAAGACTACAACTTCACTTTAGTTATTGCTATGGAGAATTTTCTAGTGCATGTGTAGAAAAGGAGACACTAACTTTGAGCAGGGTATTTTTATGGTCTACTACCCATGAGTATTTAGTGGACAAGCTGGGTATTCTCACAGTGATGTCCTTGTGATTGAAGTTGCATGAAATGACCCAGGATGACCCTTAGAGTATTTTTTATGGCATGTCTGGTACGCCCTTCTGTTGTATGTGCTTGTTGTAAAGGAAATAGTTGGCTATAACAAGTGTTCCAACTACCATTGGATCTCTCTTTTGAAATGAAAATCAGTGCAATGCAATTGTGTTGATATGCCTAATTATGGATAGTTGCATTGTTGATGCGTCTGATTTTGAGACTCCTATAGATGTTTAATTATTCAAGCCTATCTTGATCTTTTTAGCAACTAATTAATAAATTAAAATTTAATTTACTTCAAATGTGAGTGTCTGTTGTTTATAAAAAATTCAATCAGTTTGAAAAATTTGTTCATTTATGAGATATTTTGGGACACCTCTAGGAACATTATCTCCAAGTAGATTAAGTACATTGTTTAACTCATTTTTTGTCCTTGGGTACAAGCTGTTATTTTCTATTTACTTATGATGTCTTAAATGCAGAAAGAAGATTGAAATTTATTTCTAACTTGGATTCTGTGTGTAGAATAGTGATGTTAAAAAAGTTTACCCATTCCCATGGGAACCAAGGGGTTTATTTTAACTTTGACTTGTAGAGTGTTTTTATCATGCATCCCTTGAAAACAATATTCAGATATAAGGGCTATTCAGAAAGTAAGAAACATTTTGGATTTAAAATAAACTTGAGTACAAAAAAAAAAAATTATTTTATGCACCTGAAAGAGTGACTTAAATTCCAATTTTCTTCACAGTCGCCAAACAAATTGAGCCACTTGTCATAGCGGTGGACAAGCTTTGAAATTTCTTTATCATAGTATTCTGCTGGGATCTCAGATACTTGGTGATGCACACTGGCAGCTCCTTGTCATCGACAGAGTGCTGTGTTGCTGGTCAGTTCTTCAGCGCAGAAATGTTGCCGTTGTGATGGCTGGACGCCGATTGAGATGCCGAGCACACAGAGACCAAAATATATGTGATTGACGTGCGCCTAGCGGCATCAGACAGACGTTCCTTACTTTCTGAATGGCCCTCATATACCATGGTGAAAGCCCTTGCTTCGTTTGTTGCAGTATGCCTCATATTCTTAAATTCATCAATATGAGCTTCAAAGACATTCTGCAATCTATCTTGTGGTAGTAGTTGGTCACTAAGGTCTCAACAAGCTTCACATTCTTTTTTTGCCTTAGGATTCCTCAAAAAGATAGGAATCAAGACAATAAGTCTTTTCTACACTGCTTTCTTCATCCTATTGAGCTTCCTGGGAAACCCCTTCATAATTTTGTTTTAGGGCTGGGAAAGTCATGCTTCCATATTTACTGAAGATGGCTGTCAAAAGAATCTTGGAGAAATATAAAAGTTACACACTCTTTAGTTAATTGCTCTGATGAATTGTTTTAGATGGTTCAATTTCAAGTACAGTGAAGAAAAGGGCACATTTCTGGGCTTTAGCATCAACTCCCATTTGGCATTGTTTTTCCCATCTTTAACTTAGATCCAGTGTTGCCAGTCCTGCTTGTGGTAGTGTGCCAGGATGTACATGCTGTCTCAAGGCTATAGATTAGGAAACTTGGCAGAGCCACTCCAGAGACTTGTCAAGGAGGTCACCATTTTGCAATCTCCAATACTCTTCAACCATACTGGTCATATTATGAGGTATCTGGTAATACCTTGACACAACTGTATTCCTCTTAGAGCTAGCCTAATTCATCTCATGGAAGCTAGTCTGATTCAGTAAGGAAAAGAGATACCTGTTATGAAGCAGCACTGCTTTAAAGCTCCTGCCTAAATTTTTGATACAGAAGCACCACTTGTTGGCATTACTGGGGATTCCAATCATCTCAAATAGATGGGTCACATTTTGGGATGAGTAAAGCTTGTCTTGATGAGTGTAAATACACAAAAATACTGGTGATGCTTTCATTGCCTTCAAACACATGTACAATTTTGTCCAAGAAGTTCTACTGTTCAATGCTTTGTGTCAAATTTCTAATTTTTCAGTATGAGACCAAGATCTCTCATCAGATTATTTTCTTGGTAGGAGTAGAATGGATTTCTCTCCTCAGTTGCACCTGTAAAATCATCATTGACATCATTGTCCTCTTCTTCCTTCGTAAACACTGCTGCTCTCTCTTTGGAGTAGGCATGGCAATGGGAGAGTTTTTGGGAACAGTTGGACTGATACAGTGGATGACAGAAAGTCCGAGATCAAAATAGCTGCGCAATTTTGACTGCATGACGTTTGGAATAATTAACTACATGCAAGATTCAACTTCAAGGTGATCAGTTGGTTTTATAAAAATTAGTAGAATTGTAAACTTTGCATCTTTGTAAAGTAAAGGAATTAAAGTGTACAGGTGAAATTGCAGATACATTTGACTTATTATTGGAATCGTGAAAAAATAAACAAAATTCAAGTACATAAGTCCATCATTATGTGTGCCTTACCTTTCAGAGATCTTAGCAGAGTTTGGACTTTGGACATGCAATGAGGTGCTCATGGTTTGTCTTTCAATCCTCAACTGGGCTAAAACTTGCATTGTGGGCTTGATGCATTCTTGCAAAATTTTTCAGAGTATTTATCAGTTCTCTTGACAAATTTTCCGCTGATGGGATGGACACAGGCACTGAACTCTTTAGTGTGAATATTGTGAGTATTGAGGAAGGATTTGTAGGCCATTACAAAGGCCCCAACACTGTCGGCCCTCAAGTTCTAGGACAAAATGCCCTTCTAGGGAGATGATGCGAGCTCCCAAGCAGAATGTTAGGTAGGCCTTCCTTTTTTGTAGTACATAGAATAGGTTTTCATTTGGATCATTGTTTTTTGTTTCCTGAAATCCTTTTTTTCTCAGCATATTTTACTTTTTCAACTTTTATCTTTTTATACTTCTATCCTCTTCAACTTTTATCTATTTATGAACTTCTTTCAATCTTGCTGTTTCTTGGCACTGGGTGTGGGACACATTTTGTGCATAAAATCCTCATTCCCTTCATTCCATGTCTAGTAGTGCCTCCCTTCTTCCTCTCTTAACATATTTTTTTTTGTAGTTAGGGAAGGTTAAACTAACTTATAATCTGGGCTGTAACAAAATGTTTGTTGGGGACAGCCTCTTGATGCCACGTCTGACAAATGCAGGTGTTAGCAAGTGATACCTTGTCTCCACTGTGATGGTTAGAAATAGTGTGTTCTGTGGAGCTATACTCCCTGTATTTGTGCTGCTGGAAGATTCCAAACATTTGTGAAATGTTTATTTTAAGAATACTTTTAATATGTAAATTAGTTTCCATGTCACAGAAACAATATTAGAGAGAATAATTATGATTTTTTTTTTCTAGGTGAAAGTAGCAAGGAAATAAGATTTCCTGGCTTAAAACAGAGAAAAAAAATTCTTACATGTGTGTTTCGAAGTCAAGAAAATGTCATCATCTGGGTGTAAAACTTTCCAAACATTAAAGAAGGGGACTGTGATCAAGTGTGAGTTAGGTTGCTACAAAGTTCTTTCTTTTCTTGCCAGAGGAAGGTGAGTTATGATCCAATGAGTGGTGCCTGTATTATAGGATGATATTCATCGTCAGTTTAAATATGTACAAACCTCTTTGTCCTATATATTTTTTGTTCTGAATTTTTTTTTTCAATAATAATGGACAAGTATATATAATATGATATTGTATAACAGTGCATAAGATTTTAAATAAATATTTTATTTATTCTTTACAAAATAATCTTCATCTTTAATAATTGATTTCAATTTTTGGGAGATTTCATACAGTACTGGCACCCAATAAGTTATTCTTAAAATTTTCCAAGTTCAGTTTTTTCTGTTGTATTGCTGTGAACTTATTAGGTTAGCAATTTTTCAATCTATCATATGCCATCCTATCTTCATATTATGCTGAGTAATTTTTGAATATATTGAATTCTGTCGTTTTGATTTATTTTGACGGTACAATTAGAAAATTTATAATTTTACCACTCTACTAGTTTATTTCAAATGTGCTTTTAAAATGATGCTTAAAATAGTTTTTTAGTAGAGTAACACATGCAGTATGAATTTATCAATGTAAACTTTCAGATCCTAAATTTTGGAGATATTCGTCATTTCAATGAGCAATGACTGGAGTGTTCCAGATTTTGTGTTTAATGGAATTTTCCAATGCACAACTGATGTTTTGTTTGCAAGAAAATCTTAAATAAGCTCTAAAAGGTGCAAACCCAAATGAACCCTACACAGCCAAATTTGACCTATTCTAACCAAACCTTATGTAATATATCTACAAATCATCTCTTCAGGTTGTGAATAGTTCACTTGTAAAAATGACCTTCAATTCCTAAATTGATGGTTTTCAGTAATTTCAATGTGCAAATTCTTGATGTATCATTTATAAATGTAAAATGTAAAATATTTCTATCATCATTGCAGAAGAATGTACTGTGGTGTGGCTGCAGGTGTAGTGCTTAGTTTAAATGTTCAATGAATCAAAAAATTAATTTTGGGTAAAAAACATTCTCTTTACTGGTGCATATTTGCTAAAAAAATTACGCATTTAAAAGAAGCAGCACTTGTATAATACCAAATTCACTGTATTATTTTTATTGTGTTTTATTACAAGTATACTAGAAAACACTTTCATTGGTTTTATCAGGGGTTGAAGATATAATTGATTGCATTTTCAATTTTATGTTGTAAATCCTGCAGTGAGTTTTCAGTATTGGAGTAAACTTGAAAATACCAAGTGAATGATAAATAAATTTGTAAGTCAGGCCTACTTGTACTGTATATAAAGAATTAAAGCACAGGAGAGAATCCATGAAAAATATAGTTCTATGTCTTGCCTCAGCTCAACGATAATTTGTTTCATAAAATATAAAAATAATATATATAAATATAAAGAATTATAGCACAGTAGAAGATGCATGAAATATATTGCTATGTCTTGCTTCAGCTCAACTATAATTTATTTGATAAAATTTAAGTTTTGATAGGATGTTGCATATTAGTGCTCTCCTCCTCTAATTAGATATGATGCGTGTCAGGCCGGCAGAGATTTTTGTGAGTGGGAAATCTATTTAAGAAAAAATTAGTTATTAAACTGTTGCCCTTTGTAAAAATTGATATTTTATTTCATGGTTATTTAATTTATTGAACAGGATTGCATGCATTCACTACACTAAATCTCCACTTTTAGCAATGGAACATGCTTTGAGGAATGAAGGCCATGATCAAATGATGGATTACCTTTGTTGAACTGTGCGTGACTTGCCTTTGTGCATGTCATATTTGGAGCAATGAAATCTGACTATTCTTGGCAGTTTAAAAGCAGTACATTCTTCCACAGTTAAGGGAACAATTAATGATTTTTTTGTTCAGCTCTTTAATCCAAAGTATTCATTAATGATGGTAGTATTTATGTTATGGGTTTGCACAAGCCCAATTTAAAGCTGTCTATGTTAAGCTACACTCACTTTTTTCTGGAAGAGTAACTCCTTTGAGTTGAATTTGTATGTGTTGCCTAAAGCAAAAATTTTATTGGAAGATTGCAAAAAGTCTGAATAATTATTAAATTAATTTTAATTAATCTTGCACTTGTGTGTTAACTTTATTCAGTAATGTGAATCAAAACTATTTACAGTGCATTCCCTCAGGGGGATACTACTATTGTATGAATGGGAATTAGTGCTCCCAGGGGAAAATGTGAAGTCCTGAGCTGATAGTTAGGTAGGCCTTCTTTTTGTTAATAAATTTTTTTGTCTTGTTAAGAACCATCTTTTTTCGATTCATTACTGTTCTGTTTTTCAGCACCTCTGACTTTCTTCTTAAACTTTTATCTTGTTTCACAACCCTCCTTCTAACTTACTGTTTCTGTGAGTGCAGCATCTTTTGCAGGTACGCCAATTGTGCATAGATTCCACGTTCCCTTAACTCCCTACTAAATGGTGCCTTCGTCATTCTTCCCTCTTTGAACATCTCTGTTGTAAGGGAGGCCAAAACTAATTTATAATTAATTCCAGAGTGTGTGCTACTCACGTTGGCAAAAATGAGCCCATCAAGTCGTCGTCTCCTCTGTATGCTGCCCTCAAGTTCTTCAGCTGCCACCAAGAGTATCGGGGCGCTCTGGAGCGAGAGCTGATGGTGCTGGAAGCCATGGCAGGGGAAAAATACGTAGGTCTGCATTCCAGCATTCATGCTGTGTATATTTCTCTTGATTTGAGTAACTTGAATTTTTTTTGAGTGGTTGAATTTCATCAAGTTGTGGATGCACTGCTGCAGTTGGTTTCAAATAGGAAAAACTTACTTTGTTATACAATATGTATTGTTATGTATAAATTGAGAATAATTTGCTTTGAAAGAGTCTTGGCAAAATAAAAATGTAGGGGTGGGAGTGAAAATTCATGGACAAATTATTTATGGTTTGGGCATTGTTAACAGGAGCATGGTTTGAGAGATTTGCACTTACAGTGAGTTTAGACGAGCTGGAATATTTGAATTTTTGGACAATTTTTTTATGCGGATGGAAGCTTCAAAATTGCTAAAATACAAAACCCTCTCAGTGTGAACTAGTGGAGGGTAGTGGATTAAATGTATTTAAAATTAGTGGATATCAAAAGAAGTTTAGTGGATAGGAAGTACCCTGGTGAAACAATATAGTAGTAGATTTGAGAATGAATTTTGTTATTAATAAAAACAGATGGAAATTCGTAAGGTGTGTGCCAAGTTTGGATTCTGGAATGAGGGGGAAAAAGTGTACAAGCATAGTGAATTGGTATAAGGATGTTGGATGCAGGAACAAGAGCACCATTCAATCCATGACTGTAACCAAACAATGTGGGCACTTAAAATAGGTATCAATGCAGTGACTTAACGTTTACTGTTGTTTATGTGGCACAGTCTATATATATATATATATCATCTGAGCTGATTCCCCCTCAGGGGGATACAACTATTGTATCTATGGAAATTGGTAATTCCAAGGGGAAAATGTGTGGAGGCCTGAGCTGAGAGTTGGGTAGGCCTTACATTTGTTGAAATGAAATGTTTTTTTGTTGTGTTAAGGACCACATTTTTTTGGTTCACTGCTGTCCAGTTTAACTTTTATCTTGGTTCATGAACTTCATTCTCAACTTACTGTTTTTATGCCCCTTCTGCATAGCTTCCACATTCTCTCAACTCCATACCAAAAAATGGGGCCTTCCTCCTTCCTCTCTTTGGAACGTCTTTGTTGCGGTTAATGAGGCTTAATATATTGACTGGGATGGGTTAAACTGAAGTTCAATATTCAACTCAAATTTAAATGCAAAAGTTGCTAGAAATTTTATAAATACCAAGCATTAACTGTGTCCATCAAATACCATTAATTTTAAAAGATTGTTAAAACTTTTTCAAACGACCCATCGATGGGTCGTTTTGCAGTAGGAAAAACTTGAGCACGACCCACCGGTGGGTCGTATCACAGTCAACATGTTAATGAAGTCTTGATAATGGTGAAAGACGCGGATGGTGAGTGGGAAGTATAGCTAGGGATCAGAATTGGAGTCAACGTGTTAAACTAACTATAGTATAGTGTAAAATGTAAGTTACTTGTTTGAGAGACCTTTTGTTGGCATTACTGCGGATGGCAACACCCGCAGCCAGTTCCTTGCTAGACATTGTAGCAAGAACAGTAGATGTCGGCCAAGTGTGTTCTTAAGTTAAGTGATGCTAAATACTTAATCTAACTACTACTATCTCCTATTTTCACTCCTATATTTCATTACTATTCTTCTGCTCTTAGCTTGCTTAGTCATCCTCGAGTAGAGTGTTCAGAGCTAAGAAGAGATCTCAGAGGTGAGTGGACTTTTAACTTATGTGTGTTGTTGCTATGTCTATTGATGCTATGCTATGTGCCATGTCCATTGATGTCCATTTTTGAAATTGATATGCTCATTGGATAGGCTATTTAAGTAGGCACTTTTAATATCTCTGCTAGGCTAGGTGGAGAATATTACACTAATGTCTAATCTTTTTGCAGTGCAGCAGTTGTGCGAGATGACCAAGTTGAGCAGTGGCAATGACGTACTGGTATTGGAGCTGCTCACAGGCACTGTGGCCTCTGTGCTGCCCAGCGTCATATCAGACGACAATTGTCCATCTCCCTGGCTGCTCTACACTTTTGCTGTACACACCACAAGGTAGACACATTTGACTAGCTTGAGAAGTTCTTCCTGTGATATGAATAGCGTCACGAGTCTGTCGAATGTAGTGCAGGAAAAGAAAGTAAAATAGTGGTCTAATTTTGCGTTGCATGGTGGGCTATGACTCCCTATGTTGAGGTATTGATTTTTTTTTCTTTGCTTTGTAGGCGAAAACTCCCTATGTTGAGGTGTTGATTGTGTGAAAGAGATACAGCATTATCTTGCTTGAGTGAATGCTTTTAGCAGATAGTTTTTAGAGATCTAAAGCCGAGTGTTTTGAATGGAGTTTGATCTTGTGCTTTTGTGCTAGAGTTTGTCAATCATGTGCCAATTTTCAGATCGGTCATGTTGGCTTTGTATAAGTATGGCTGTGCGATTTTATACAGTCAAGCAGTTGAAACTATTCTGTAATATTTTGACTATCACTGATGATAATTTCTCACAAATAACTTTGTGGTTTATTGGCGCTTAAACCACCTCAAGAGGAAACAACTTATATTTATGGTAATTGGTGCTCTGAGGGGGGAAATTGTGAGGTCCCGAGCTGAGAAGTAGGCCTTCTTTTCATTGAAATAATAATTTTCTTTTGCTGAGGGCCCTTGTTTTTTTGTTCACTGCTGCCCTGTTTTCAGCACCTCTGACTTTCTTTGCCTTTCTTCTTAACTTACTGTTTTTTTGCGCTGGGTATCTTGTGGAGGATCACACTTTTTGCGTGGAAAGAGTAAATTTCTGCTTTCCCTTAGTGCCATCCTAAATGGTGCTTTCATTCATTCTTTCTTTTTTGGTTTAGGTGGCTTATACTGACATCTAATTTTATTGGTGCTTAAATTTCAAAGCTTAATTTTTAACAAGTGTCAGAAATAAATTTAACTTGGCTTTCAAGCGTTGCCTTCCTTGTATTCGGCTCATTTTTGATAATTTTGATTTTGAGAGTAACCGGTATAATTTCCAACTATCTCATCACTGAATGATAGCTGTGTATTCAATTGATATAAGTTATGATACCATCATACATACACACATACATACATACATATACCAGGCCTCTCCTCCCTATGGGAGGGTAGCCGACAGCAGGCCACAATCAACACCC
>JACJUY010014208.1:1708-16014 GCA_014220935.1 Platorchestia sp. MABIK | reverse complement strand
GAAACGTTCTAATTTTAATAGAGATGTATTTTAAATCTATTGTCTTCGCTATAACCTTCATTTTAAAGCTTTACCGTGTTGTGCAACCTAATCTAATTAACAAATATATATATATCTATGTTTATATATATATGTAGTCGCTTGTATATAAATTTATACAATATATATGCATATATGTAAATCAAGGGTGGTCAAGTACTTATACGACTCTGATCATTTATTTCTTAGTAAGCAAGGATGCTTCGTTCCTACCGTCCACGCTCTGCTCTCAGTGATAACATAGGACAAAATTCAACACCCGATTTTCGTTGATAGGATGGGGAAAATTAAACTTCATCTTCAAATTAGAGATAATTCAAGTCTCTCACGACATCGTAAACGAAATTCGCGCTCGTCCAGGTTCAATTGATCGATTGACTTCAATGCGTTATTTGTTGTGGATACCGTCAGCTAAAATATGCAATTTATGAAGCATACTTGTTTTTTTCACCAAATAGATAAAAAATTGCGAAATGCTATTGAAATATTTTTAATTTTAGAAATAAACCTGATTTCTTACTGATTTTTAGGTTAAAAATTAGATATACTAACAATTTGACAACTTGTTTCAGGTGGTCTTCGTAAATATCATTATTATGAACACGGCCCATCAAAAATGACCGTAGTCGATAATGTTTTGAAACTCGTATCGCAGATACGGTGATTGAGCGCATCCAGCTTGATTTCAATGTGTGGCAATATAAGTCTCTTTCTATCATATATTAAGTTTAATATTTCCTCTAAGTAAAGAGCGTGACGCAAAGACGGACCAACCAACGAAGCAACCAACTGTGTATTATTACAGGTCCGTAGCATGAATACACGGTCCACCTTAAATTTTTCCCGTTCACAGTTATATGGTTGACTTGTTAACGACATAGCTTTGATGCATTTTTCTACTCGTTAGATTTGTTTGAGATTTACATTGTGATGTAAATCCCGCGTCAGTTTCTTTTATCCCGCGAGCTTTGGCGTCAAACATCCAATAATTAAGCAACAGAGCGTGAACATTTACTCCGTAAATTAATAATGTTATAGTTGATACAGGTAGTCCAAATTAATTGTGTTGTTATATTTATTGCAGGTAGTCCAAAGCAATATTGTTATATTTATTGCAGGTAGTCCAAAGCAATATTGTTATATTTATTGCAGGTAGTCCAAAGCAATATTGTTATATTTATTGCAGGTAGTCCAAAGCAATATTGTTATATTTTTATTGCAGGTAGTCCAAAGCCAAATTGTTATATTTATTGCAGGTGGTCCAAAGTAATCTTGTTATATCTATTGCAATTAGTCCAAATTAATAGTGTTGTTATATTTATTGCCGGTAGTCCAAATTAATAGTGTTGTTATATTTATTGCAGGTAGTCGAAATTAATATTGCTATATTTATTGCAATTAGTCCAAATTAATAGTGTTGTTATATATATTGCAGGTAGTCCAAATTCATATTGTTATATTTGTTGCAGGTCGTCCAAATTAATTGTGTTGTTTTATTTTTTGCAGGTAGACCAAATTAATAGAGTTATATTTATTGCAGGTATTCCAAATTAATAGTGTAATATTTATTGCAAGTA
Source organism: Platorchestia sp. MABIK (assembly GCA_014220935.1). NCBI lineage: Eukaryota > Metazoa > Arthropoda > Malacostraca > Amphipoda > Talitridae > Platorchestia > Platorchestia sp. MABIK. The sequence continues at coordinate 14,398 of JACJUY010014208.1, read as the reverse complement.
TTCCAAATTAATAGTTTTATACTTATTGCAGGTAGTCCAAATTAGTAGTGTTATATTTATTGGAGGTAGTCATCACTTTTTTCATCATATAATTATGTACATTACCTGTGTGATAATTCCTACTATCTTTCATTTCGAAATAAAATCGTAACATGGAGGCCACTTAATTCTTAACATAAATATTTTGTTCCAATAAACGCAACTAAAATATGGTCTGGGACAGTATCTTCTGTTTATTCTGAACGTTTTTACGAATCAATCATAGTTCTAACCTGCAAATAACGCCATCATGTTTGCCGCTCCTCGTACTTTTGTGCCTATGTGAGTAATTAAATCTACTGCAGCCCTCCTGCCAACATGTTCTATGACAATAATTTAGGCAGCATCCAATTTTGCTGCAAGTCTACAGCTATACTGAAACAATAAATACTGTGAACTAATAATTCAATGACCGCGTTATCGCCCAGTTTCTGCAGCGCTGCAGCTCTAGAAGTGTTATCATTTCAATTTCCTTACGTCACAAAAATGAAGTTAGTTGCATTTTTTGTTGCCGTCATGGGAAAAAATGAATTCCGTACTTCCATTCCTCAAATTTTAAAGTATTTTTATAAAGATTTTTTCGACTATTTTAATATTCATACCATAATTTACCTCTCGGGGTTCTCTTACGATATAAAGCACGTGAACGAACGTTTACTGTTACAGAGGAGTAAAAAAAATTCAGTCCGCCTCCTAAATTTGTACTTTGAAGTCTCGAACTGCGTACAATTGTTGCGTAAAAATGGTCTCCACAGTGTGTGAGATTTTTCATTTTCTGAAAGAGCTCGCAGTAATATTCCATAGTGGTTGATAGGAGGAAAAATAGCTATTCGAGCACTTCCAAGACCATTAGACTATGGGAGAAAAAATCAGAAAATTGAAGTCGCGAACAAACTTGTAAGGAAATTTGAACAATATTTCTGAAATTATGAGGACCCTTTAATATTCCAGATAATAGGCACACTTTTACATGCCCGGCCAAATAACTGGGATAAAGTCTTGCTTGGTTTGGGGATGAGGGAGTGAGGGAGGCAAAGTGGCACCTACTGACGCCAGTCCTCGCTGCTCGCAGGTATATAAGGGGGAACGCCGGCGTCAACCGGCACTTGAACACCGGTACTTGTCTCCTGCTGTTCTACTCCGTACTAGTAAGTAGGAAACGCTCGTTCTCTCCCAGAAATATATTTTAAGAACTTAAATAAAGAAACCTTGTGTTCGTTTCGTTAATCAAAGTTTCGTAGTATTTTCTCGATTTTTTTGCTTAGTTGATTTTTGTTCAAAGCCAGTCATTCTGCTCACATTGGAATGAAGTTCATTATAATTCTATAATTACTGCTCTTGAAATGTAATTTTTTCCTGTTTTAGTCACAAAAAGCACCAGATGATAAAATTTTCGTTCCCATTGAACAGTGGCTGCTCTTTATTACGCAAAACAGAAAAAATGTTTACCCTAAGCCTCTTTTGAATCTAGATTAGGTATAAATGCTGTAGCTTTCTTACTTAGACTTTCCTTTCTCTTGGAATAATGTTCTTCGAAGATATGTTCCGTTTCAACATCGAATTTTTTCTTCGTCAGCCAAACATCAAGATGAAGACTGCCTTTGTGCTCCTCGCTGCCGCTGTCGCTCTCGCTTCAGCTCATCGCGGAAACTCGTGAGTTGATCAATGATATTTGAATTAGTTCCACTTAACGATCATTCAAAACTTGTGAACCAGTTAATTTGAGTGCATTCAAAAGCTCGAGCTCTCAAAAAATTGAATGCTTGCCGGTACTTTTCAAACATGAAACTGCACGCTTCGTGTACGATAAATTCACAATTTCTTAAGAGCCATCCTTTTCAGTTAGACATGCCTCATTGTTATAAATTATTCGAAAACCTAGGTCTAAGCTTTTCTTCTGAAATTCTTTTAAGAAGTCAGGAAAGTCGTCTGCAAAATATCAATAAACAATTCCGATCGATGTCTGTTGTGTGTCCCATCTAACGAACACATGCACCTATGGGACACTTTTCCAAGGTAATGCGATTCATTTTCCTCTGAGAGAACGAGAGACTGTCGTTTATCCTAAGAACGATCCAAATTTGATGATACCTAGTCAGGTTGTGCAAAGTCGGAACCTTGCATTGAAAAATACTATATTTTTCGTTTATCTACAATAAGAGAACATCTTCGGTTGTAAAAACATAGGTCCGTTTTGGTTATGCTTGCTATTTTCTCATTTCAAATTTCTGTAAGACCATAACAACTCATTTCGCCGAAAGAAAACTTCTGCCCTGCAGCTGTTACACAATTTCAAGAAAAATTTTTTTTTCTATGTTGCGCAAATAAATGTGTGCATTAGAAAATTTTTAGAAAATTTTACCTTGTTTTAACTCTTTTATTGTCAGAAAAAGACCATCTTTCGTACTTACCCCCGCTTTGACGTTAGCTCCAATACGACTTGAAAAATGACCTAATTTTTTAATGCAACTAAACTTGCACTAACGGCTGAAATATTGATTGAATCTTTTAAGATTATTGCTTTGAACTACACTTGAATAAGATAAAACCTATAACTTACATCGACACACCCTCGAGCAATGTTGGTGGTCTGAAACTCAACATTGGTTGATCAGGAAAACAAGTCACCACACTAAGAATGCAACCGCAACGTGCGCCACCGGTGGCCACGGAGGGGATTTGATACTTGTGGGTTATCTGTCAACACTTGTTTAGGGTAAAAAGTGTTTTTATTGGAAAAAGTAAAAAATGTAATTGTTTTATGAATATTGAATTTCATGTTTTGGACAGTATGAATGGATTTTTCATGTGAGAAGGTATCCTTGTTGATTTGTATTTATTTCTAATGCAATTTATCTACTTTCTATATATATATATAAGGAATCTTTGGAACTTTCCTCTTCGGTTCTTGGAAGGTCTCAGATTCATTATGGCCCGAAACAAAACAAAAATTAAAAAGAATGAAATTAATAATGATTTAATTACGCCAACCTAACTTAACCTAACCTGAACATCAAAAGGAAACCATAAATTAAAAGTGATGATAGATAACCCACAAGTACCGGAGATTTTCACAATGATGCTGACCGACCATCAGTCACAAACACAATTTTTAAAAAAACCCAATCGCTAAATGAAGGCATGATCAAGTTACTGTCAGCTACTTTCAACATCGCTTAGTACAATTGACTTTAAATATGAGTTGAAAAGTGAACTTGAGTTCAAGCAATTACGGCCAAAGTGCAGTTTAGCCTAGAGTTAGTCACTGCTTGCAGGACCCCCGAGGAACGCGCCTGCAAAGATGTCCTGAAGCCCTCGGAGGACAGGGAAACCAAGAGGGCCAACATGGACACTTGCATCGCAGAGCAGGACGGCCTCCAGGCCATCATTGATGGACTCAAACGTAAGTCTGAGCGAGAGATTCTCCATCGTCTCTCTCTTGTACTCCAGTTGGCCGCTCAAAATTATTTGGGCCTGAATTTGCCAGTTTGAAATTTTCGTTAGTGTTTACAAAATTTGTGTACAAAATATGTGGTCGTAGAACAGGGATTTGTTCGTTTTATTTTACCATCTGTGTCATTAATTTTCATTTGAATTTTTATTGACTTATTAAAATTATAATTTAGCGGCTTGATTATCCATGATTACGTAATCCAGAATCGGCTTAGCGGTTATAGCTGTTTCATCAGTTTATTTGAACGTTTACCGAGCTAGTGAATGGTTATGAAACGGCATTGAGATGAGATGACTGACTTGGCTATGCATTAGAAAATATTCCAAAATCGAGCGGAGACTGAGTCTTGAAAAATGAAAAGATTAGCTATATAGTTTATTTACACCGAAAAATTTAATTTTTGACCCAGTCTAGCTCTCGCTAGCATTGAGAAAATACCTCGAATTTGATGAGGAGTTGTTATTTTAACATCTGGAAATTTTTACATCAATCTTCTTATTCTGCCTGCAGCCGAAAGAGATGGAGAGGGAGGCCCAGGCGGACGCCGACCCGGCGGTGGGCGTGGCAAGCGCCATGCAGGCCGAGGAGGCAACCCCATCCATCTGCTGGAGGAGAACAACTACGCCGATGAAGCTCAAGCTCTTAAGACCTGCTTGGCTCGCCTCAATGGACATGTGAGTTGACATTTGCTTATTAGACATGTAAGTTAACTATGGTTTATTCGACATGTGAGTTGCCGTTGGTTTATTCGACCTGTTGGTTGCCGTTGGTTTATTCGACCTGTTGGTTGCCGTTGGTTTATTCGACCTGTTGGTTGCCGTTGGTTTATTCGACCTGTTAGTTGCCGTTTGTTTTTTCGACATGCATGTTAACATTGGATTATTGGACATGTAAGTTGACGTTAAATTATTGAACAAGTTGAAGACTGTGTATTGAACTTGTAAGTTGACGTTGCTTTATTGGGCAAATTAAAGACGGGTTATTGAACTTGTAAGATCACGAAGGCTTATCTAGAGTGCGAAAGTTACGCTGCTGCTTCGAAAGATTAAGAGAATTCGAGTATTACTGACAGTGCAGAATAAGTGATGATGAATGTACATCGCGACGCCGTATCGATATTTAAAATGAAACTCTCAGTTGAGTGACATTTTTCAGAGTCGTCATTTGATGTGGCCGCGACCAATTATCCGAAATGAATATTTAGCTCATGCAGTTGTGTTGACTCTTTGAAAAATCTAAAAAACCTTTGAAAGAGTAGTCCTCAGAATTTTAGAAAGCTTGAAACTAAGCTTGAATCAGAAAAATAGATTTAAAAATAGATAAAAAAAGAAATATAATACCTACTATACTGATCACAGAAATTCATTTTTACTAATTGTTATGGATGACACGGATACTGATCAGTATTTCCTAACAATATACACTGATTTTCATTTATGAGCTGCCTATTAAATTTAATTTGGCGGCTCACTGTACACTTAAGGTGGAATATTCATGAGAGAGTTTCTGAAGGGAAACTTTTCAACAACAATGATGAATTCATCAGTCTAACAGGAAGTCTGCCTCATGTACGGAGTCGCTAAATTTCATCTCCCACGGGATTTGCACTGCCTCATATCTCAATTGTGAAGAGACGACGTCGCTGACGGCGAAATTAAACCCAAATAATCATTTTGTGCAATACCACGTCCTGGAATTATTAATATTCGACATGGTTTTGTATTAGAATACATCGATGTTTCATGATATGCAAACGAGTAAATGCAGTTTCTCCATTTTCCATGAAGAAATGCAGTTTCTCCACTTTTCGTCCTGTCTAAGCAAAGAGTTCTGATGGCAGGTTTTTACATCTAATTTGTATGCTATAGCAAATTCCATAGAATACGGGAATAACGTGACTCTTCTTCCGCAGCTGACCAGCTCTGGCGCCTTCGACGTGTCTGCCTTCCAGGCTGAGTTGACCAGCAGGGTCTCCGGCACCGAGCAACAAACCAACGTAGCGACCGGAATCTCCGACTGCCCCACTACGCCCCTTGACAACTTCGACGTGAGTTACATTGGGAGTTTCCGCGAAGAGAACTTCTGAAACGCAGCAGAGAGCTATTGACTCATTTTGCCAGTTTCAATTATAAAGATAATTTTCGTTCGGGTATCTGGTAGTATTCATACTGAAGTTGGCTTGCACTTGAGAACATAAAGTTTACGTTACTACTACCAAATGAATTACCGATTTCGCGTGTTAGTTCGCCACGTTTTTATAGCATAAATAACACTTTGTGACTGCATTTGTAACTGGAAAATAAAATTCCATCTAATCTAAATATTGTGCTATGAAAGACTTGAAAGTAAAAATCGGTCCAAGGTAGACCAACTACGAGTATACAAGTCTTTAACTTATCTACAAATGTATTAAATAGAATGCAGATTGACATTACCCTACTTTTTTAGAAAAATTTAACAAATGTGATGAAGTAAACGCATGAAAATTGCCCTTTGAGTGAAAATCGTGAAAGTTTACTTAAATCATCACCACTCTATCCATTGTTTACACTGACATATCAGCATGTTACACTGCATCAGAAAGTTATAGTGTGATATCAATATGATACGCTGCATATATATATATATATATATGGATGGAATATAAGCAACAGTTTGCATTCATTCGAGCCCCGACCAAATGAGAGACCGTTTAATTCCAATGCGGTTTAGATATTTGGTTTTAAAGTCAAAAGAAATGTACACAATTTTATGTAGTTGCAGCATTGACGTCTGTCTCACAAACCACGGAGCTACTTTCCCTATACTAGCTTCTCTCTCTCTCTGATGTACTTCAAGTCAGTGTGAGAACTACTTCCATGTGCTATCCTTCGTTGACGAAATAGTTAACATGACTTTTTATTTCAGATCCACGAGTACATTAAGTGCGTGATTTCGTACTGCGCCACCGGAGCTGCCCCCACCGAGTAAATCGTGGCTCTGCGTCCCAACTCATTAGGTTGCGCTCTGGATTCACCAATCTTCCAGTACCCGTGCTGTTATTTTCACATTTTTTCGTTTGTACAAGAGTTCCATTGAGTCATTCGTTTCAATTCTTTACTTAAACGCATGGAATTTTGTTACAAATCTCATTAATAAATTGTTTACCTTTTCATGAAATTTTTCACTTTCCTCCACTTGGTTGAGTTGTTGAACATTTTACATCAATAGCAAACTCCTCTTTAAAGCTGAGAATATTCTTATTTCCAATGTGCAGCAAAGTCCACTCGATCTAGTTCGTACAAGTCATGGAGTTGATTTGTTTACATCGATATAAATACGCGAAAACGTTTACTCTCTTGCTACGCTGAAATGCATTGTTTTCAATCAATTTCACTATTTTACGTAGTGAAAGAGGAACTACATTTCTGAAATTTCTTCAAAAAATGGCTTTTACCGTCCTTACCGACATACGTTTAGTATCTGAGCACATTCAAGGAGAGAGAATTGAAAACGGATGAGTGTATTTTTTGTGCTTTTTTCAAACACTGCAGAAAATTTTCAACCTCTACAACTTTTTGTATCATACGGGTTTACCAAAGGTATGACCAATTATATAATTACTAACGGACGAACAATATCTGCAGTTGAAAGTACCGTTTATTAGCGACAAACTGAATCTCTTTGATTATAACGGAAACATTTCTATTAACATCTTAGCTGATACTTTAAATATCAAGGCATTTTTCAAGAGCCGTTGTTGAACTTCGTAGATAGAGCAGAACACAAAGTACTATAAGAAGAACTAATACGCAAGTAGAAACAACCATCAAACTCGGCGAAAACGGTTCATTTGATAGTTTTATTTCATCAATTCTACTCATCAAGACTCTTCACGCACAACAATTTATGATTTAATTGTGGCGTCAAATTACTGTGACACATGGTGCGTATTTTGTGACTGTGATGTCCAGTTTGTTATGGTGAGAATTTTGTGACTGTGATGTCACATGAGTCATGGTGAGTATTTTGTGACTGTGAGGTCCAGTTTGTTATGGTGAGAATTTTACGACTGTGATGTCACATGAGTCATGGTGAGTATTTTGTGACTGTGATGTCCAGTTTGTTATGGTGAGAATTTTGTGACTGTGATGTCACATGAGTCATGGTGAGTATTTTGTGACTGTGATGTCCAGTTTGTTATGGTGAGTATTTTGTGACTGTGATGTCACATGAGTTATGGTGAGTATTTTGTGACTGTGATGCCCAGTTTGTTATGGTGAGAATTTTGTGACTGTGAGGTCCAGTTTGTTATGGTGAGAATTTTGCGACTGTGATGTCCAGTTTGTTATGGTGAGAATTTTGTGACTGTGATGTCCAGTTTGTTATGGTGAGAATTTTGTGACTGTGAGGTCCAGTTTGTTATGGTGAGAATTTTGCGACTGTGATGTCCAGTTTGTTATGGTGAGAATTTTGTGACTGTGATGTTCAGTTTGTTATGGTGAGAATTTTGTGACTGTGATGTCACATGTGTCATGGTGAGTATTTTGTGACTGTGATGTCCAGTTTGTTATGGTGAGAATTTTGCGACTGTGATGTCCAGTTTGTTATGGTGAGAATTTTGTGACTGTGATGTCACATGAGTCATGGTGAGACTTTTGCGACTGTGATGTCATGTGAGTCATGGTGAGTATTTTGCGACTGTGATGTCCAGTTTGTTATGGTGAGAATTTTTTGACTGAGTCATGGTAATGCTTTTGCGACTGTGATGTCATGTGAGTCATGGTAAGAAGTTTGCTACTGTGATGTCATGTGAGTCATGGTGAGTACTTTGTGAGCCCTCGTACCAGGATGCCTTTACCAGCAAGACTAGGCTACGAATAAAGAAAGGATGAGTATCTACACCACACATTCACGGTTGGTTGTTTTCACCGGCAAGAAGTTTTTACTCCTCAACAAATTTTTGTAATGGAAAAATATGATTAGTTTTTACGTGTAAAACCGGCGGGCAAATCGAGCAGCTCGCTTATTTGAGCAGCTCAAACTAGGAACCTCGATTGCGTTTATCGGCTGTGAGTGCACGAGGTTAGGCTGAGAAGTCCGGACTCTTAATTATTAAAAATCCAAACACATTTTCCTATCAGGTATTTAACTTAACTAACATATTAACATTGATGAAGTTTTTTAAAAATATCATTTAGAAGTATCTATGTGTGAAAAATAAATCATATTCAGCTTTTGTGCATATATTGAAACAATGTTAGAAAAGGGGAAGAACCCTAAGCAAAAGTTTCTACAAGTTTCTACAGCATGGTGATCTGCCATGGGTCTAATTTGCAATACTGTGAAGTGGTTGGAAGAAACTGGCTGTGGTTGCTCTAAGATGAGAAAATTTCAACAAGAATTGAAGGGTTTAATGATTGTGAAAACCCTCCGACAAATTCCGAAAGGTGGATGAGAAACATGAATTCCGAACAGCACGTAAATTGCCAGACAGAAGAAGAGTGTTGCTCTAGGAAAATCTACTGGTACTTGCCAGCAAAGAGTGCTGAAAAGTCTTTTTTTTTTGTCCGAAAAGCTAACGCAAGCAGGACGAGGCTGAATCGCCCTCGTGGACACAGCGCGCACCCACCTGTTAGTACGCGAATGGAAAATTGTTCTTTATTGAAGCCGCTTTAGAGCCAAATCTAACGGGTGGTTATTTTTGTGAAAGAATTAGAGTTAGGCTCCGATACAATTAGTCATTTGTTAAAAGATTAGAGTACCGCTCTGATTAAGGTAATGCTCTGACAGATCACTCCATACGCCAAGAACTACTTTGGTGACCGGTGCAGCTATAGCGTAATGTTGTGTGGATGAAACACCGATGACTTCCTGCTAGATGATGGAAAAAAATAAATTACAACGTTCATTTGTCAAAAATGACTGTAAATTTAATGTTGTTTTTATTTTTTACGTAAAATTTTCCGTAATGATTATTTTTTACAGTAGTAATTCAACACTTAGGCTTTGTCTTTGTCTGCTGTACACTTCGCTGCTTTAGCCTGCAATCAAATATTTTGTATGTGAATGTTTAGGTTGAACACAAGCTTGAGGCTATAATCCCTTTGGTTAGAACAATACACATCAAAAGATGCAACTTTTATTGGTTCCTGAGGCTGTAATGAAATTGCCCATCGGATGCCCATCGGGAGTCACCATTCTCTCTAACTCCAAAAACGATACAAATAGTGACCGAACAAATCGCAACTCTGGTTTTCAATGTCAAGTTTTGACCTTGTAACGAACTGCGTAGACTTTACCTTTCCACGAACTGATCAACCATAAGGCAATAATTACCGGTGTTTGTGTCGAAGCCGTACACTTAGATGAGACGCAAAATTCAACGCTTCTTCCACCCCCCGTCTCTTCTCTCCTTCTTGAGAGACATATGAAGCTAGACCAGAACCACGGTATACCGTGACCAAAACGTTCTCAGGCATATCAATACTGGTTTTAGTCTACCGCTGTTCTGCTCCTGGAACGCCATCGTAAGTAAAGACCTATACTCGTTAACACGTATCTTAGACATCTGCCGAATTAAATAGTCTGGAGAAGATAGAAGACAGTACCTCGGACGAAAATTATATCCAATCACAAACTTTATTCCCGTTTTAACTTGACGCCAGCCAAAAAGCAAATTATTCAAATTGTGTAACTGCTTTGATAAAATAAATTGCAATTTCTTGAACAGGTGCCGCATCGAGAAATGAAATAGGAATGAAATTACCTTTATAAAAAACTATGCACTGAGAAACTTGTTTGTCATTTGGCTTAGATTTGGTTAAAGGTTCCTTACACAAACAAATCAACCTTGCATTAAATTCGTCGTTCAGAACAACATCTAAGAAAAATGAAGAGTTTGTTCCTGCTGCTTACGGTGGTGGCAGCTGCGTCTGCTCACCGAGGACGGTGGTGAGTGAGATGCTTTATTTAAAACATTTGAATGTATCATGTTTCATGCATCTCAAATTCTGTGCTTCAAAGTTCCAGCCATGCTAGCATATAGACTTCAGAGTTTCAAAAAAGAGCCGTCACTCGGTACATCTCGGTTCAAAGCATTGCGGTTGTAATCAACATCTTTGTGTAGTTTTGCATTGTTGATATCCCGTTTCGTCTCGGGATGCTGCAGTGCAGAGAAGTATTTAAGTATCTAATTTTTTTCGATATCATCGTAAGTACGGAAACGGTGTAAATTTAAAGGGAATGAAAAGTTAAAACACAAACCGTGAAAAATATGATAAGAAACAAAATACCACACACAATGAACAAAGCTTGTGTTTGAAAAACACCACCACCCGAACCTACACGGTATGCTATTTTTGCTTGACGGATGGAAGCCAACCTAACAGAGCTTTGAGGTCTGTTTCCTGAGAACAGACAGACTCATGAAAAATGGGTTAGTGGGGGAGAAGACCGTTTATTAAATTTTAAAATATATGTAGGTTGAAAATTGTGTACAGTATCTCTACTTCGCGGATTTTTTACCCATCGCTGGTGAGACTGGTTCATAACATACGTGATAAACGGTGGGCGAATACACTGGCATCTTTGGGATCATGAAAGCGAGTCATTCTAAAGGCAAGTTTTCTTTCGATTGTTAATTTCCATTTGGGACTCATAATGTTTGGATTAACAAATCGCTCCGCAAAAAAAAAGGAAAAAATTCCATGAAAAAGAAGCTTATAAGAGTTTGAACCCAGAAATTCTTAATCCCTGATAATAATTTTTTTTAACAGTTGAGTAGAGTTCGATATTTACCAGAAATGAATGAAACACGCTGAGTATGGTGTCTATATATTCGCCTTATTGATCAAATTCACTACTGATTGAGAATACTCGTCTACTCACAATAATGAAATTTCAAAAACCACACAAATACACACCGATCCCAGCTCACGATGACCGTACAGTGCGCTTCAATAAATTGTGAAAATGAATGGTAAGACGTCGGTAGTACGTTTGACTACAGATGCTGTTTAAAAGCATTCTGCTGAACAGAGTAGATAAGCATTCCTGGTTCCTTTTTTTGCGTTGGCAAATGTGAATTGAAAATTTCCATTCTATGCACTTCTCTGAGTCAGTAAAAATTTGACTAATCTGATGTATCTGGACTCTTTCTTTTGGTAGCTTTAGTTTCTTTATTTTTTAAAGGAGCGAAAATAATCCTATTCCTGTTCGCAACGTTATACAGCGTTCCGGTTTGAGCCCCAATTCTTTAGGTAGAACACGTCATACTTACTGGTAATAGTATAATTGATATTCATGGGCGTGGTAAATTTTCAACTGTGATAACTGTGATATCTAAAAAAATTTTATTAACATTTATTTTAGTTAAAAATTTTGTTAAATAACATTTATTCAGTTTCTTTACTCATCAAACTCTCATTCCATCTCACTGCTTCGATCCACTAAATTTAGTTTTCAACTTACTCACTTTAATTGAATAGATGGTATTATTCACCTGAAATTCATTGGAAAACAACACGATATGGCTTGTGACCGTAGCTATTAGAGCCTTGTGACAACTGTAGGTGAGTAAATGGGTCATTCAAATTGGCTGGGAAAATTTGAACCATGAACTCTTTGGAAATGTATCAAAAATATGATAAAAACGAAAGAGCAACTCAAAACAAATTAAAAATTATTTGGTGATCTGGATAAGACCTAATTTCAAAAGCTACGGCCACAGGCCATCATCAGTCGAAATTATTTTCTGCAAAATATATGCTCAAATGAAAAGTAACTTATCGATTGAATATTCTAAAATGGAATGCACGCTAAATGCGATTATATATTTATTATAACAATTGAGTCTCAACTGTTACTACTACTTAGCTTTGGTTTGAGTCTGAAATTAAAAAGAAATCTAGAAACTGAGATATAAACTGATGAACTGAATCTGAACTTTCACATTGATCAAAATGCTCTCCGACTGCAGAAACGGGAGTTTTGTTAATGGTTAATCAGTTTTAAAACTCTCACCATAATGTTCACAAACTCTGGTGCGAAGAGTACGAGACGAACATCCAATGTATTCCCATGCACAATGTGCACCACTAAACTTATAAACATGAGTAGCTTGCTGTCCGGTAGAAGGATTATTTTTGTAATTGGAAAAATTGTAAAATTGTTCACCAAAATAGCTTTGAAATTTGCACTGGGAGAAAAAAGTATTA
>JACJUY010014207.1:0-15046 GCA_014220935.1 Platorchestia sp. MABIK | reverse complement strand
AACTGTTCACCTTATTTGTCTTGATGATAGTGTTTGTATCTTTTTCAGTGAAGGAGCTTGAGAAAGAAGTTGAAAAGTATGACTCTGATAGCAGTGAGATCTCTTCTTCAGATGAGCTGGCCAAGGTGTGTTGCTAGACATGCATCTTCTTCATTGTGACGTATATGTTTAAATATTTTAAGCCATTCAATTCATGACTTGAGTTTCAGTTTTGAAATGTGGCTGTTATAAATTTTGGTCCGAACCTTTGAGTTATAAGTTTTGTATCTCAGGTTAGGCCCTCAATAGTCAGTTTATGCAAATCCTTTTCAATTTTGCCGATTCTTTTACTTTAATTTGATTCTTTTCAGTTTAATCCTTCTGTCTGAGTTTTGACTTTTTTCCAGTTTTAGTCCTTTATATTTAGCCTTTGCTTTAAATGTTTAACTTCAGCTCTTGCCTATTATCTAACAGTCTTAATAGTCTTACTTGTATCTTATAGTCTAGATTGTAACTCCTTATAACCTTAACTCTAAATCATTATCTTCAACTCAAGTAAATAATCCTTTATATAATCTATGTGTTTATTCAAAGCCACACATATGCCTTCAATCCAAACAAACATGTGACTGATGTATTGAGTGTTTAAAATGAATTTCCTATGACACAAATATTCCTCTACTTAAGAATATGAATGAAGCAAATTAATGCTCAAGCAGATCCTAAAGACAATACAGTTCAGCCTTATAAGAATAAACAAACAATTTCAGTTGTTAAATTCCAATCTTCCAATAAATTTGAACATATCTTAGCTACCAATCTATTCTTATCCTGGATCTGCTTATAGTGCTGATATTTGTTCAGTATAATGAAATTATGTATCATTCTTCAACTCTATAATAGGATAAATGTAATGTTTACATTGATAACCTGATCAAACTCTAACTGTGAGATACCTTAGATTTATTTCTATCCCTCCATGTTTGATTTTAGCTCTTTTCAAATATTATCATGATTTAGCCTTTACTCTAACTAGGAATGATGCTTAATTGTATTATTTTACTTCAAAATTTTCACTCCAAATTAATTCTTACATTAAGGGCATGGTTGGAGTCAATTTCCCGATAATATTCGGTTTTTGGCTTATAAACTCATCTTATCAACATTTTTCTTGCTCATCAAATGATATAATTGCCTCTCAAGTACGTGCATTGGTTTATCTCCTAGACGGGGTAGAAGACACAAACTAGCGTGACCTTGGCTTGTGCCAATGGATGGGTGATCTCCCCCTTCCCCATTATTACAAGTCAGATCTGAGTGTTCCTCTACGGGAATAGCAAGCGAGGTCATTCATGGCCTTGCTTAAAATGCTTATGTGCTCAACAAAACATTCTATCACTCAGTGATAAATTATGATGATGTAACTGAGTGTTTGTTCTGAGTCTGGCTGCTGAGTCAACAGCTAATTAGCTTGCTGTGTAAACATATAATCCCCTCCCAGAGTTTTAAAGCTACAGGAATGGCTAATATATCAATTGATGTAACTCATATAGAGCTACAAAAGCAATGGAGTTCATTTTAAAGAAAAGACTTCATTCAAAAATTATGACAAAATGAAAAAACAAATTTTAGATACATGGCTGTTCTGAAAACTTGCCCCTTTGACCTTTGAAGTGTCTCTTCTGTTACAGTTTTAATAGTACACAAATTGTAAATACATCAATTGATAGGACTGTAAGAACTCTAGAGATCTAGTCCAAAATATTTTTAAAATTCAATTCATGTTAAAAATTATCCTTGAAAAAACAAAAAAAGAGATGAAAAAGGTGAATTTTCATTTTCAAAAAACGACAACAAAAATCAGTTCAAGTTATCAAAAAAACTTTTGCACCGGATCTCTAGACAAAACAATTAGCAATATGGGAAAGACTTTGCCACTTCTGTAACTTTAAAACTGTAGGAGGATGAAGATTTTCTGCAACATCCATTTTTTCATATTTTAAAAAAAGAAATATTTCTGATAAATTAACAAAAAAGAGACAAGTTCAAAAACAAATATCAAATCATTTCACACCTATTGTGCAGATCTCAGAAAAATCCATCAAGAACCGAGACTTTTTGTTTTACTCCAACCGAGTCCTTAAGTCAAATTCTACCTCATTTTTGTATTATTTTGAATTCAATTTTATAAAGAATTTGAACCTTATATCAATACAATTTTGAATCAAGTAGGAATCCTACATTTGTTGTGATCAAAACCACTTTCTTTGCTACAGCCTTGTAAAAACCGTAAGTAGTCTCCATTCTATTCATAACTAGGCTTCATTGTATTCATAAGTAGCCTTCATTCTAATCTAATTTGGTTTGTGTTCTGTTCATAATTGCTCATCATTTTATCCATAACTTCTATTTATTCTGTCTACAATCATATTTACAAAGTTAGATTCCTTGATTTTTTCATTCATTGTTTACTAATGAGCAGTAATGTTATCAGTGTTGGAATTTGCGTGTTTTGATTCAAGACTCAAATTGTGAGCTAGTGTAGTGTCAAGTTTCTTTAAACTTAGATTCAAATTAATGAAATTTCACTTTTTTAATATAGTTTTTAGTAACTTATATGCGTATTTTTCTGAAGGGGTGTTGTAGATTTTTTATTAAATTTAGTGCTTGAGAAAATGTTATCTGGAGTATGCAGTCTTTATTCATTTATTGCATAAAAGCTTATTATTATGTTACTTCCAGAGCAAGAGAGATATTTCTTATGAGTGCCTTCATTTCACTATGTATTTTTTTTTTTACTCAACAACACTTGTTTTTCAGCCTTCTGCCAAGTCCATGGAATATGTTACAAAAATTCTGGAAGCTGTCAAGTCTGGCAAAGGCAAGGAACTTCTTCAAGATCGCAGTTTCTTGAAACAAAATCCCCTCATGACAAAGAAGACAAAGAAGAAAGACAGGGTAAAAAGTTCATCAGAGGAGCCCCTCACATATGAGAGCATTAAGAGACAGATAGAGGAGCCTGATGTCCAGGGTGCTCATGAGGATTCTGAAGATGGTGAGTTGCAGTGCCGTGTAATGTAAAATTGAGGACCTGTTGGAAAAACTGTGCAGGGTATGCTCCTGTCTCTGTTGTGTTACTGCAAAAGTGACCCCACTGTTGATATTTATCCATTGAGAAACTAGTTTGAAATTTAAGACCTTTTTTTCTTACTTGGACGTGAATGTAACGCCTTTCAATAACCCCTCTGTGATTGAATATTATTTAACTGTTGTCAGTTATGCATATATGAACTATATCGTTTTCAGTTTAATAGAGTAATGCAAGTCATGTCAATGAGATGAATGTGAATTCTCTAAAATTGCTTTGGTGGAAAAGTGTGGCACACTTCCAAAAACAATGTAGAGATTTTCTTATTGTAAAAATTTCTGATGCAAAATGTTTCATAAAATTTTTTTGTCTTTAAAAGCATCAGATAGTGCATGCTTTTAAGATCAAATAATGGGTGCTTTTTAGAAAAGTATAATTTATAGTGGTGTCATTTATGCAAATTGATTTCCATTATTATCCCTTTTCTATCATGTTATGGTTATACTCGACTAACTGCACACAAGTCAAATCAAACATGATGTAACGTTTACTCCTTCAGTGTCTTGTACATACTGAATTTATGTAGTCATAATTGTAGTCAACTGTAATTCTATTGTTTTATACCTCATAATTCATGAATTCTCATCAAAAGTTATTCAATTTCAAGTTAAATTAGTTCAAATGAGGAAGAATTGATTCTACTCTAAGTTAGCAAGTTTGAAAATGTGCTGTTGCTTTGTATGAGTGTGGATCCCTGAAATTCAAGGTTGAAAGCTGTTAGCACGTTTATAAAAAAAATGTATGTTCATCCAACTTATTCTTGGTGAAAGGTTTCAAGACTGCTTTTGTTCAACGCTTGGAGTAAAGCAAAATTTTTGATGTCATAACATGCTGGAATGGAATATTCCACCTCCTTACAAACGAAAATCATCTCCAGTTGCTACTAAAAAGTTTTGAGACTAAATTATGTATTCACTGTTTTAAATTGAATATTTAAGTTTGAAGAATAAAAACAGGTTTGATTTTCTCTAATTTCCCTAGGAATTGGCAGAGTGCTCTTGTCTGACAGAGTGGCTGTAATTTATTTTGTTTGTATGTATTGCAAGTGTGCTACGCTTGAGATTGTGTCACAGATCTGTACAAAATCTTTCTAATTTTTGAGCTCATTGAAAATGAGTCAACTTTTATAAATTGTTTGTCAGTAATGGTGGGTTCATTGGTGTTGTATTTTCCATTGGATGTAACGTTTCTTCCATGTTTCAGATGCAGCGGACTTAATGAGGCAAAAAATATCTACAAATGGCAATAGGAGCAGTGACAAGCCAACTTCAAATGCTCTGAACTCAATAAAGGTACTGTTAATTTTGCTGGCTCTTCCCCTCGATGCTGAATTTATTGATAGTAAATGTACCAAGTTATCATTTATTGTGTAGACGTGGGCATTAGGTAAGCCGTGGTCTATAGAAGCAGCTGAACATGCGTGTGGAAACGGTCTAAAATACTGCACTCAACTGCATTACTCGTCCTTATTATGCTTTGACCGCAGTTGGTTAAACAGAAGTGCAATATTCAACTCGAATTTAATGTTAATTGTAGTAAGCAATTTCGAAAAAGCAAACATTCACTGGTAGATGCCATCATTTAGCTTTAATTAAGTACTTATGAAAATCGAGTTTGTGACTTCTGGTTGGTCAGCAGCATTATGAAAATCCCCTCAGTGACCCCCCAATGGTGTATGTTGAGGTCAAAGTGTCAACTCCCACACGAATACTCTGCATTTGTTCGCCATGCCAGTAGCAGTTACCCCTGTAAAAGTGATGATATAGTTTTAATTATGGAAATTGTATAGAATTATTGTTTTATCATTTCTTATGGGCAACAATGAAAGAATAGGAATGTAACCTTACACATGTCTATGGTATGGTGTCTATCTAAATTATTAATGATTGTCTTATGTTTACTATGCTCAGTATTAATGATGATTAGTTTTATTTAATCACCTTAACGGAATACAATTACGTGTGAGGCCCTAAGTAAAAGAAAGATACATTAGGCTTTCCTTTTGTTGAAATAGAACAAATTTAGGTTCTGTTATCAGCTTTTTTTTTTCTCAGGTCACTGCCAGCTTTTTTTCTGGTATTTCTTACTTGCATCTTGAACTTCCAGTTGATTTTGTAAACTTTTTTCAATTTTGCTGTTCCTATATGCAGCATCTAAGGACAAACTCGGTACATGAATTTCTTTCTCATAATTCCCTGTGATATAGAAAACCTAATGGTGTTTTCTTTTTGAGAGTGCTGAGCGTTGATTGATGTGGTTTGAGGAATGAAAAGGCAGTAGTATTGTCAAAGTGTGTTAGGAATGTAAGAAAAGAATAGTGTAGTGTATTGAGTGATCAATGTTTTTTGGCTAGGATGTATTTAGTTTAGCACAAAAGCTTCTCATACTAAGTTGGCTTGAGGTGCTTTTCATGGCTTCTTGTATGTGCATCCTGCTTCCTGAAAGATCAAGTAGCTGTCACTCTCATTAGATGGGATGTTAATTAAGTCTTCTCAAGTTATTCATTGCTTGTTTGATGAATGAACACCTCAGGGAACTTTTTCTTCACACAGCCACAGGATGAAAAGCAGCAAAAGAAGAAGAAAAAGAAGAAGGCTAAAGAACAGCAGACCTCAAGTTCTGCAGAAGAGCCGAGCAAGAGAGAAAGTTCTGGGTGCGACCAAAGGTGAGTCATCTTTATGCTTGTAGTGAACCTCAAGGTTTAAATTGTGCTTTGCTCACGATCACAGCAGCATCTTTACGTAGGTAATCCAGGTTGCGAGTTGGGGTTGTGGATCTGGATAGCAAATTTCCATCTTGAGTTTGTTATGGCTAGGTGGTGTTAGCATCTGTGGAGCTGCTGGATAGGAATTGTAGATTTACTTGAGTACTTCCAGTGTTTATTTGTTTATCCTACACCTATCAGACTTCACATAGTGACTGGTCACTGTCGGTTAGGTGTCTTTAGAGTCTTTATTTTGTTTTACGTTCTAAATCCAACTAAAATTACCGATATATAACATATTTCAGTTACGTTTTATACACTCAACGAACTCCAGTGTTAGGTCAGGAGTTCTACTTATATTAGCAGACAGTAGCTTAGGTGTTCTAAGTTTGCTATAATATTTTTATGATGGGGAAGTGATGTGACGATAACCGCACGTGAGGTGTGCAAACAATAGTGTATCAGCCGTGCAATAAACACAAGTGACCGAGTGATATGTTTGCAGTGAGGAGTCCGGCACCGAGGCAACGGTGGGCGACGGAGAGGAGCAGCAGAGCAAGTGAGTGTCATGCCAGTAATGTTGTGCCTCTTGCACACGTCCCTCATCTATTGGGATGTGAGTCCTTGACTTTACTGAATGAATCCCTAGATTTTATCATTGAACGAAATGAGTTTCTTGTTTACCCTTTACACTCTTCATCGGGAAATATCTATTGAAAGTGTTGATACGAATGGGCTGGTGCTTGGGCGTGAAGATTCATGACTTTGAATAAGCGTTTTATGCTTTCTCTAATTCTGCTGTTGTACCGATGCGTGATCGGTTTCTGACAGCATGAAACTTTCGTAGTGGCGCGAGATTGCGCTCTCATCTCACTCCTGTTACCATGTTCTAGTTCAGCTTTAATGTCAAGTTTACCTCTTTTTGGCGTAATTTTTCAAGGCTATAAAATTAAAGCTAAAATCTGAATATTGAAGCTAATTCCTCAAAAAAAGAATTCAACTGGGACCTGAATTTTGATTCTCGCCTTTTGAAGTTAAAGCAATTGAAGTTACATGTTTCTACTTGAAATTTTTATAGATATAGGCTTCATGCTGGTAAAATGTTGCGCCGTTTTTGAGAGTTGATGTTTTTTTGCTAAATTTTAAGTTCCAAATTGTCTGTAGAGTTGCAGGTATTGGTCTTTTTTTAATCCCCTGTATGACATTGTTTTTTGTTGTGGCTATAGTTGGTTTTTGTGTGGCTAAGACTTCGTGCTGCAGGCGACACGTCATTGTACAAGCAGTCATTTGCCTGCTTTGCGCTGGCTTTCCATCTGGCGCTGTAATTTTTGAAGTTTTATCTTCACCTTATCGTCGCGTGATGTACTTGAAGTGCTGTAAGTGCTTTTACTTAGCTGAATTGTATTTGTCAGATTACCTCTGTCTATGCTCTGAGAATTGTTTTGCATTATTTCAGGTACAGAAATGTTGAAGATGTAGAAAAAGCTGGAACTTTTTGACATCAGTTTATATAAACATTAGAAAGTTAGGCGCTTCGCTATTGTTATATCAAAGGTTTATTCAGCATTTATATTTTTTGATAATTATTTAACAAGATTTACAAATGAAGTGTAATTGTTTATGTTGTAATTTCCACGCTACAGGCAGGCTGGTGACGGTGATGAGCCGAGCATCCGAGAAGCTCTCGCCAAGTTCGCCAAGTAAGTAGACGTCCTGCTGTGTCTATGAATATGTTCTTTTGAGGCAGCCTTTCATGTTGGAGTTATTTTATGATTATTACTTTTTTTCGTTTGATTATGCCATGTAAATTTAAATTGTTAATTTTAATTCCTTGTTACTTCCTTGTTGAGTCAAGCAAGTTCAAATTATTTTGTTAATTATGTATTACTTTTTTCAGGCTCTATTTTTCCCTGTTCAGTCAGCCATGCATATTCCAATTTTATTAAACTCTTTATTACCCATTTCAATTTTAATATGGTAGTGTATACTAGCAAATATTGGAGTTACTGCGGCAGAAATCCTGTCTTGAGGATTGGTGCTAAAGCTCATAAATGTTTTACTTTGTGTCCTGGTTATCTGTTGTATAATTCATTCTTGTCTGTGTGATATGAGTTGATGATGAGTTACCATAATGGGAAGTGGCATTTATCGATTACTTGTTTCTGTCCCACCATTGCTGCATTCAATTTATCTATTTCAGTGGTTTGGTTGAGAATTATTTCGTTAGGTTTTGTTGAGTTAGTCAAGTATTGTAGATACGCTTCACAGCTCTTAGTGTATCCATAACATCTTGAGGACCTGCTTCATGAACTTGTTAGTTCAGTTAAATGCTGTGTAGTTTCATTTGAGAAACTGTGCTGCTGTCAGAAATGTGTTCAGAGAAGTATGTGGTGTTGGCGGCAATCTTGCGCTGCTTGATTAGAGACCTCTTCAGGGGGGTACAACTATTGTATCTAGGGGAATGAGTGCTTCCAGAGGGAAAATGTGAGGTTCTTAGCTAACGCTTGAATAGGTATTTTTTTATTGAAATGTTTTTGGTTTTGGTAAGCACTATATTTTTTTGATTCACTGCTTATCTGCTCTAATCTAATCTGCATGATATCACGATGTCCTCTCATAGCTCTAATTTATGATTCTCATTGTCAACTCTGTAAAAACAATTGAAATTGCTAAAATTCATTTGAAATAATAGGTGGTACCTTCTGCTTACTAAAGATATTGCATGAAGAGTTTTCTCATGTTAGGGGTAACAATTTCACATTTTTACACTTGTTTCTTCTAGGGTAATTTATGCGAAGGATGTTTACCGTTCTGCCTAAATATAGTGAGCACCATCTCTTACTTGTCTGAAGCTAAATTAATATCTCCGCATTTACTTCTTCCTCTACGAAAACAGTGGCCTTTTTACTTCTTCAGTGGCCATTACAGTCGAATTGGCACAAATGAACATGACTAGATGTGTTTAGACTGACAATGTAAAGATGTAAAGCGTGTTGAACTTGACACAAGCATCAGGAGGTCTGGTTTGTCTGGTGCTGTGGTCGTGGGAGCTAATCCATGATGCTAGTTGGAAAGTTGACCTTGTTGGTGTTAAGTTAGGTGAGGGTAATCACGACTCACAGTGACACTAACACAATATATATTTCATTGAATACACAGTGAGACAGGCGAGGCAAAAGCTTTGTTTACATGTCTACGGCGAGAGGTGGAATGGGGGTCAGAAAAGGAACAGAACCGCGAAGTCATTCTAAGAGCAGAGTGCTCTCTGAACACATTTAGACACAAAAGCACTGTAACTTCATTAGCATCATACACAAATACATTTAAAGTGCTACAGTCAAGATTACAACAGTTGGTTCCAGTTAAAGTTGTAAAGCATATTGAATTTGACATCAGCATCAGAAGATAAGGTTTGTCTAGTGGTACGGCTGTGGGAACAAAATCCATGATGCTAGTTAAAAAGTTGACGTTGTTGGTTTCAGAGAGTCTGCTCCACATAAGCCGACCAGCTACCCGTACAAGCTGAAGACCACAGACCGCCTCAGGGATACCAAAACCCACGACAAGAAGGTCGCGTATGCTGCCAGAAAGAAAGAGGCCAAGCGGCTCTTCATGGAGAGAGAGAAGGAGGCACTCAAAATCAAAAAAGACATGCTCATTGAGCGACTCAACGCCATCAAGAAAACTTCGGGGCAAGAGAAGCTTGCCTTCGATGTAAGTGAATGACTATGTAGTTGCTTTTAAGCGTTTGTTTGGCTTTCAAGTCAACTGTGAGTAGATTATGAAAGTGGCCTTCCTCATCTTCTTTTTGATGCTCCCTTAGTGTATTTGTAGCCACTAGTGTATGTGTTCTATTACTGAATATCAACATATTTGAAGTGCGGATTGATAGCAATAGGCAACAGTTCAAGTTCTCTAGAAAATTCCTGCCTTGCAAACAAGGTAGCTTCACTTCAGTACACTTATTTCTTAGCTAATGGTAAATAACAAAGTTGGCATAAATCCTTGAGCTCTAACACCATTTGCATCGGCTTTGTAATAAGATGTTTACCCATTATAAACTTTATTTGCAATTAACAGATTATAATATACTTTTTTAGCACTTTTTCAAACAGAGTTAGGTCGCAATTGGTTCGAAATCACTCTGGGTTTGTATGCTACTATCAATCTCCGTTTGGATGACAATGTCATTCATACTCTATGTACAACTCAATAACTAAAGGTTGCGGTGTTGGTGGTCTTGAAGTGAGTGTGTAGGATGTTAGCACCGTATATGCAAAGTCAGTTGAAAAACTTGTTCATATTACGTGTGTTACGAAATAACTTGTATCTGTTAGTGTCGAGGTTGCGTGTAATTCTCTGATTACTGATCCTGTTTTTCACCCTGTGTGAGTTGATTTTGCTGAGTTAAAGGTTATTGGCTTTTTCGGTGTTGAAATACAACTGATTGCTGACAGAGTTGGGCACAGCGTGAACCAAAATATTAGAATAAAGTTGAAAACATAAGGTACTGAAGTTTTCTTTTTTTTCGAAGAAATAGGGAAGAGCTAGTGGACGAAGTGGATGGTTGAGAATGCTTCACATTGTATTGTAAATGATTATGAATGATCTACATCAGAAAGAGATCGTATGGTTTGTATTTTTGAGTATTTAACAACGAGTGTTAGAGTGTCGGATACTTGTTCACGTGCTACGTATCAAGTGTGAGTGCGATTGTTCCAACTTTATCCGAGTACGTACATGCGTAATACAAGCGTCGTCGGTTTCTGTTGTGCCGTGGAGGCTGTAACTAACTCTAAGAACTCGTGGATTGACCGGGAGAAATAGGAAAGATAATCGTAGTCATGATGGTTTCCGTAAAAAGGGTTGCACAGACTCTATTTCACTGAGCAACTCGCTCGCTCGTGAAAATGGGGATGAAATAATTGAAATTATGGATGAAAGGAAAAAAATTAAAGAACAGTCGTATTAAAAAACGATCAGTTGACTTATTTATAAAGTATTTTGGTTGCTTTATTAATCGAGTTATGTTTTATGCAAGAAAGCCCAACTATTGAAACGACCTGTCTCTAATGAATCGTTGTAAAGTGTTCACCGGGATTTTTTTTTTCAGGACAAAGAGTTGGACGAAGACTTTGACCCTGAGCTGCATGAGCAAAAAATGCAGCAAATGTACGGGGACGAATTCGGTGCCGTGGATGCAGAGAAGCCTCGGTTCGAGTATGACGAGTTCATTGGTGAGTTGTTGCATTTATTTAATGAGACACGCTTTTTGGTGGAGTTTTATTATTATTATTATTATTATTATTGTTTAATTTCTGAGCAAGTTTTTACTTCTGTTAATGTTAATTAGTGATGTACCGGTGTATCGGTATCGGTATCGGCAAGTATCGGTCATTTTACTGGTATCGGTATCGGCAAAATCCGGCCGATACTTTACCGATACTTTCCCATAATATATACTTATTTTATCATAAAAATGAAAGTCATAAATCGTGGGAGTTAAAGTTTAAGCAAATAAAGAGCCTATTCATACCTAGTAAATTAGTTCGCTAACTGTTGAAATTACAGCGTTTAATCAGGCCCGCTAACTGAATTTATTTTGAATTCCCGATGAGTCACGTACGGTCAGTGAGAGCTATGTTCCATGAATAGTTAAACACAGTAGCGACATAAAATTATTATACCTTTACAACTAAAACCTATATAGTTTAACCCAATTTCCATTTCTCAAAGTATATGACAGGCTAACAAAAATCATACCAATTAAATAAAGTTGAAGGTGCATTTTTAAGTTTTTGTAAATTTATTGAAGAAGTAGCTAAAAATTCTATTTGAATTTAGCTTGTAAATCGTCAAATATTACGAAGCTAATAATATCATTTTAATTTAGCATGTAAATCGCTGTACATTACGAATCTTGCATTTTTCTTCTATTTTAAGACGTTTGAAAAATTCACGAACAATCTTATAGTTGGTTGCGTGTTTGCGGATCTTATCGGTTTCGGGGCCTATCGAATTTTAATGTTTTTTTTCCCCAAAGTATGTATTTTGGTGTGAAAAACGCGAAAATGAAAATCATTTTGTGGACAAATTATTCGTTAAGTGTTCCTAACCTAACCTAAGGGTATAATTTCAAACACCTCACTGTTAATCATAGTGAAAACTTGGTGGACCGTGCAACAGGTGCACACACTCAAATGATTGAGAGTGTGTGTGGCATAGTCTAAAAATGAAAAAAACGTCAGGGAGGCACTCACCGACAAATGATAGATTCCTGTCTGTGTGAGTTTGCGTGGCAAAAACGTACCGAGAAACGGCAGTTTTTTCATAAAATATTAATGAATATGAGCTTAATAAATTTCTCAACAAAATGGTTTTCATTTTCGTGTTGTTCACACCAAAATACATACTTTGGCTAAAAAATCATAAAAATTCGATAGGCCCCCAAACCGAAAAGAGCCGTGTTTGCTTCTGCACATTGTGTGTTAGTACATACATATACTGCTTGCGTTCACGCTGCTATTTTTGAGACTAAATGCTACATTATATTACTATTTTAGGCCTGTAAATGGGGAAAAATATCAACATTATAATAAAATTTAGTCGCACAATAACCTCAGTTGGCAAATAAAGATTGCTAAACAGTGAATACTTATTTGTTCATACATGCTAATTACGGTATCACACGACAATAGAGCGGAAAGATGACGCAACCGAAAAACTTTGTGAGGGAAACGAATCAAACTATGACACTGGACTGCAGTGTTGCCAACTTAGCATTAAAGTACGAATCTATCACCTAGCAGGAAAAATAGCATTAAAATGCAAAATCTAGCATTTTACAGAGCGATTTTACCATTATATTAAATTTAGTCATTTTCAATTGCTTTCTAGCATCTATTTGTTGACTCACGGTTACTCACCGACTCTTTGAAGTTTTGTCCAAGCCTAGTCGAAATTTCGTCCAAGCCAAGTTGAAGTTTCGTCCAAACCTAGTCGAAGTTTCGTCCAAACCTAGTTGAAGTGTCGTTCAAACCTCGTTCGATTGTTTTGGTCCACTTTTGGAACCAGTTGCTATTAGAGCTAGTCTACATTACGTTGNGTATCGGTATCGGTAGTAGTATCGGTCAAAGTATCGGTATTTCCAAGTATCGGAGTATCGGTATCGGCCAAAAAAATGGTATCGGTACATCACTAATGTTAATACTATTTTATTATCTGTGTTTTTTCTTCTTCCTCTTTATTCCTAACTTGTTTGCGCAAAGTATCCTATGTGGAAAGACACATTGCGTGTGTATTCACCACTTCCTACAGTCCAAACCAAAGGGTTTTCCCCCCATCTTTTTGCTCCATTGAAACGCAGTTTATGTAGTTAGGGTAGGTTAGAATTATGATAATTAGAAGATGCGTAACCCATAATTTTGAAAACGCAATGTCATAAACTTAACTGCAATCGTGATTTTTTGTTTTTATTTGTTTGGTTTTGGGACAGAGTACTCTTTCTCATTTTACTGATGTCCTGTTTTTCAGCCCCTCTGACTTTATTCTTTAACTTTAACCTTCTTTCATAATTTTTATTCTAAACTCGCTGTTATGCGCTGGGGTCTTGTGTGGGAACACACCGGATGTATAGATTACCCTTTTCCTAAAACTCCACACCAAATGATGCTTTCCTAGTTCTTCTCTTATAAGAACCTTCTTTGTGGTGAGGGAGGCTTAGTCAATCTGATCTAATCTACTTACGTTTTTAATTATGTAAATTTTTCTTGGACGACCTTTATCACATTTGGTCTGCAAATCACTCGCGTATAGGCTTATTTTTTATTATTATTATCTGTCGGCTTTGCGTATACCGTCACTGCCGTGTGCTGTTCCTTCCAGCATCCAAATAAATAACAAAGGCAGCAAAGCATAAATTGCTTTGTCTCTGTAATTACGCAGAAGATTAAAAAACTCAACTTTTTTTCCGCCTAATTGAGGTGGAACACTGATGATTTTAGTTAAAGTATCTTGTGTTTTTCAGATGGGGATTTACCAAACTTCGACGAAGTCGAGTTCAGGGGCAAGAACATACCGGAAAAGGATCACGAAGAGGAGGAGGAGGAGGAGGATGACGACGACGACGACGACGACGAAGAAAGCTGTGAAGAGGATAACGAGGTTAGAACTTATTTCTTGAGCATCATCAATTAACAGTCTGCTGTGACAGCTGCTCTTTTGTTCCTGGCTTTTTTCCAGTTTGATAGTGTACGTGTGTAATTCGCACGATACCGATAGCTGGTGAGCGAGAATGGTGTTGTTGAAGCTACACAAAAATTGCTGCGCGGCTGTGGTCCAGTGGTAGCAGAGCTCGTGCTGGCACAATCACAAGATCAGTAGTTTCTTATGAAGTTATAGCGCGTTGTGGTTGCAAGAGAGGGTGAGTGAGTTGTTTGGCAAGGGCTCCCGCGTGGTGAGTGTTGATCTCGCGAGTGTTCGCGGTGAGGCTGGTTTTTAGAGTCTAAAAAAAACTTGCTTAAAAAAACTTGCTTAAAAAATTCGTAATTTTTTATTAGAATGAATTGGTTGTACTTTAACGGGAAAATTTTTTGAGGGAGGGGGAAGAGGAGGGTTTGAGAGTGAGATTTACAGAGGTGGTGTATTTGTGTGTAGTGAGGCTAGTTGGAGAGAGTTGTATCTGTTAATTTTGCGGTGAAGTTTGTGAGGGTGGGGTTTAATTTACTTTTTTCGCACTTTTTCAAACAGAGTTAGGTCGCAATTGGTTCGAAATCACTCTGGGTTTGTATGCTACTATCAATCTCCGTTTGGATGACAATGTCATTCGTACTCTAGGTGTACGTTGTTATGGCTGTTAATTACGACCATTCATGAAAAAAATCCTGTTCAAAAGTTGAATGATGTTATTTCCGATCAAGGTATTCGCGATAAATACATGAAATAACGTTTCCTGCCTATGACCTGAGTTAAATACTTGCTCTATTTGAATTAATATATTATTGTAATTAATGCCAAAAACTTGCTGAGATTGTCTCAGTTGTCAAGGATTTGGGAAATTTTAAATGTAAGTATGGGAAATAGTGTCATGTTTTTCATGAGTGATGGAGTGGGAGAAGGAGATGAACAAAAGTGGGATTAAGGCAACCTTATCCAAAAATCGCAAACTTTTTTTCTATGGGACGTACGTCTATGAAAATTTGCACACTACTAGATCT
>JACJUY010014205.1:0-10453 GCA_014220935.1 Platorchestia sp. MABIK | reverse complement strand
TGTTTTTGTGCTAATTATACCTTTCTCCCCCAGGTAATTTTATGTAATACATATGGCTGCTTAAGACAAGTTTTGCATCATCCGTGGACTTTTTGAACCTTCCCCACTCGTGCTAAGTCTGAGGCAGTCACATTCTTTGTCAATGACAATGGAAGGTAATCAGTTGATTGTACGACGTTATGAGTGACGAGAAGTATTCCCCTGCTCATAATATCCGATGTTAGTTACGGTCATTGCGATTTCCGGTCGCCTGATTTAGACACGCTATCCAAAACGTGCGATTTCTGATGGTTGATTTTGAAGCCGTAATTTCTTTGCAAAGTTTACGTGTACATAGAGCCTCTCCCACCACCCTTAGCATGCAGTCATTCGTTTTTACGAGGGAATGAAACTCCACTGTGAGGTCCTCTGTAGTCTGAGGAATTCAAGAGAGTGAATCAGTTCCTCCCCCTGATTTTAAGTACGGTCTGTTACCTCAGTATTTCACCTGTTTGACAACTTGAA
This sequence comes from Platorchestia sp. MABIK, assembly GCA_014220935.1. NCBI lineage: Eukaryota > Metazoa > Arthropoda > Malacostraca > Amphipoda > Talitridae > Platorchestia > Platorchestia sp. MABIK. The sequence goes on along the minus strand of JACJUY010014205.1, from coordinate 9,949 downwards.
GCATCGCTGTGCTTCGTTCTTATTTGAAGATACATTGAGTAAACTGCCACAAATATGCGCTGCTTGTCCCATATTACAAATTATCTTGCGTAAATCAACAGAAAAATATGTTTTGGATAGAACTATTTCGCTTCCATTCAGACTGAGTAGCAAGACATGAGTTCCGAACGAGGTACACAACCACCGCGTAATGCCGCTTATTTATGTACCTGCGCACTTGCCCAACCTTCAATATTTCTGAAAGAATTCTACTGAGGTGTGCAGTTTTTAAGGAACAGTAAGCATTAAATGATTCTACTCTTTTTCTACAGTTTTTAAAGAACAGCAAGCGTTCGCGTTGTAATCAGCACACATTGCGATAAATTCTCCCCAAATGGAGGAGAAAGCAACTTTAAAGAAACGTGTTTGGCATGAAACGGTTTACTAATTTGTTGCTGGACGATAAACCAATAGGAAGTGTTTTTACTAATTTGTTGCTGGACGATAAACCAATAGGAAGTGTTTTTACTAATTTGTTGCTGGACGATAAACCAATTGGAAGTGTTTTTGCTAATTTGTTGCTGGACGATAAACCAATAGGAAGTGTTTCTTTCCATTGTGACCTAGAAGTCGGGGACCAAAAGATGACATGGATACCAAAATGAACAAAACAGGCAGGAAAACTCCTACAAATTCAAACTCTGTTCACTGAGCTTACTCTTGTACTTCACTCAGTAAGTATAAAATAACTTTAAGATATTTTCATCTAATGTTCTTTAATCTTAATAACAATAGAATATACAATACTAACAATAGCTCTGCTCGAGATTGATATTAAACCTCGATGCGTGCAAACGGTTAAAAAATCTTTGTGTCTATAAGAGCTACTAGGAAAACTAATGTCATGGATCATGACGTTATAAGGCAGAGGTTTATTTATACGCACAATTACTGAATATACAGCACCGGTTAAAAATCTATTAAAACTTTTCCCTAATTTTTACTTCGTGATCAAAGGGAATAATTGCTCAGTAAGCTTCTTTCCTGTTAAGGTTTCTTGCATTGCTATTAGTATTTTCTAATTTGATTTTTGTCATTACGTTGACAGGACCTCGATATTTTTGAATAAATTTACTGAATGTTCACTAATGATTCCAGGTCTGCTGGACAACATCATCTGTCATGCTGCCTCCGTCTATTCATTTTTGAATAAATTTACTGAATGTTCACTAATGATACCAGGTCTGCTAGACAACATCATCTTTCATGCTGCCTCCGTCTATTCGGCACTTTCGATTCACAGAAATTCTGTCTTGCTCTCACAGAATGAATCTGAGCTCAATAGTTATGCCTTTATAAATACAGAACTGATTTTTTTTAACCGGGATGGCTTGCTGATGACTATCTCTTCTTTAATATAAACACAGGTTTAATTTAATAGAAACACAGATATTCTACTCATAACTGAATTCAGTTTGAAATGTTTCCAAGTTTGTAGGCTTATCAGACCTCGGGTCGTTATGATAATACGCATTCATGAAATCCAACGCCTCATTCACCAATGATTTTCACTTCAACTTCTGGTTTGCTATGCTGAGTTTTAACGCAAATTGAGATGATCGCTGTGTTCAGAGCATTTAATTCAACGCGCATGACTTTAAGAAAGGAATTTTGTTCTGACTAAATTTTATTCACTATCTTAGGTGTCAGCTTCATTTATTGATATTTTGTGAGTTAAAAATTAATCAACGTAAAATTTGCTGTTCTCAGTGAATACTACAGTGTTCCGTACATTTGTAGAGAAAAATACCTGATGGTATTTCCAATACACAAATACTCGATTATATGCTTGTAGTACTGCTTGCAACGTTTCTTTTAAATTTACATTTGAGCAAATTTCTAGTTAAACTTTCCAAAGAAGCGAAAAAAATGCTAATTAATCTTGTTTTCTAATTTCATACAATTCTTCTGCAAACGTAGTTAATCGATAGATTGTTATTTCGAAAGTATTCTAAATGATTCTTCAATTGAAATGATATTTGTCTACCTACTTCTGATGAGTTTTGACACTATATTGGTTCTTGTCCACCGATATCCGTTCAGGTATTAAGTCTACCGATTAAAAATAGCTATTCAGTAAAACGAGTGCTTGTCCACCGATGTCCGTTTAGTTACTAAACAAAATGGGCTTTTGTCCTCTGATATCCGTTTTGAAATCGAACAAAGTGGGTTCTTGTTTACTAATTTCTGATGGCCTAAAAAACGAAGTGGGTTCTTGTCCTCTGATTTCAGTTAATTATTAAACAAAATGGGTTCTTGTCCTCTGATATTCAGTTAATTATTAAACAAGATGAGTTCTTGCCCCCTGAAATTCAGATAATTATTGAACAAAATGGATTCTTGTCCTCTGAACTCTGAGAGTTTAAAAAAAAAATTGGTTCTGCCCACGGATGCGAGATGAGCTCGTTTGCTCCATCAGCGCCACTCAGCACTGACGGCACGCGTCGGCCGTGCAGATTTGAGCTCGATGTCGGTCAGTCTTGTGTGCGAGCGCCGTGCGTGTGACCTGCAGACAAAAAAACAAAATCAACGACTACCTCATGAACGTTCAAAAATTATAAACAATTTTACTGATACCTGTCCTAGCAGGTTCTGAAGTTAAACCGAAGGAGGAAGTTATTGTTTGTGTATTAATGACTTAAATCGTGTGTTAGGTATAGTCAAATACCCTTGCTAGCTTCCTTGGTCATGGTTTCCATGAAAAAGTCAAGCCTTGATCAGAATAAATGACGCTTTTACGTTAATGAAACGGTGAACGTTAAACATCCCCTCTACAGCTCGACGTAAATCGCTGCCTGTAGCGTAAGGCTCGTTACACACTGAGCTAGCAAAGCAGCATCTAGCAAGCTCGCATGAGCCATCTAGCTGATGGTCTGCTAGACTGGTAGGTAGGAATAGCATTTTCAACTCGCATGCTGGATGCTGGATAAAACGTGCGAGTTCAGTGTGAAGGAAATTGCTCATAATAGTGCTATTTCTACCTGCCAGTCTCGCAGACCGTCTGCTAGATGGCTCGTGCGAGCTTGCCAGATGCTGCTTTGCTAGCTCGGTGGGAAATGGGCCTACGCCTGGGTTCTGTATCGATTAGTTCACTAAATGACCGCGGACCTGATTTTAAAACAATTTACGCTGTTGCATCCGCACAGCAGGCAGCGAAAGTTCTCCTAGCGACTTGGTTGTGCCACGTTACTCTGTTTTTCTTTTCACAAATTCCCCAATTTTGAGTTTTTTTTTTAGTGAAGATGCTGCACCTGGTGACCTTGCAGCGTTGCTAGAAGTCGAGCGCTCAAATTTTCCTTAAAAAACTAACACTTGAGGATATTTTCTCAAGAAGAAAACCCAGTTCTCAGCAGAAGAACTTTTGGCTGCCGGCTTTACCACTACGGCGTTGGTTGTTTGGAAGGCTTCACCAAGTAGTAAGTTAAGCCTCTAAATATATTTTAATTAGGTAAATTGGTCTTTTGTTGTTAAAGCAAAAGACTTAAAGCTTAGAAGCTTAATGTCCTCCATGGTAGACCGTAACGTCCTCTTAACAGAGGACGTTAATCTTCAGATCGAACCCCAGATGTTGAGGCATGGCTTCGCTCGCAATAGAAAGGGAAGAGTTTCCTTAAGTATAGAAATGTAAGGTTCTGCATCTTCTTAATCAGGTAAACTGGTCTTTTGTTGAGTACCATTTTATTACAGAAGACGTTGATCTTCAGATCGAACCCCAGATGTTGAGGCATGGCTTTGCTTGCGATAGAATGCTGTTACCAACGATGCCCACCACACCAAAGGCATAATTTATGCCATGCATCGTTTATGCAATAACGATCAAAGACGCAGCGACGTCGTGAATTGGAGAATGGATCGGCATGTGAGCTTTGGGACGTGTAGTTCTGACGTTTTCCTTCACAGTCTAACTTTTTCGCCGTCTGCATGCATGTTTTTTGCCGCCAAAGCGATTTGGGCGATTAAATCGCTCAGGCGGCGAAAAACATGCATGCAGGCGGCGAAAAAGTTAGACTGGGCTTACCCGTTATTGTAGAGTCGTGCGATTAAAAGGCAGTCGTGTATGTTGATTCCAGTTCCGAATGTGTGGGCCACGATAGCGTGAGGTCTACCGCCATATATAGCCTACCCAGATGTAGTTTGAGGTATGCAAATGAAGTGTTTATCGCTAAATTTAATATGTGGAAATAAGTACTATCCAATAGTAACCTAACCTAACGTAACCTCACGCTATAGCACTAGCTAGAGGTAGATCTCATGCTAGAGTGTGGTAGACCTCACGCTATAGCGCTAGCTAGAGGTAGATCTCATGCTTTAGTGTGGTAGACGTCACGCTATAGCAGCACCCAAAAGTATACTACTTTTTACATTCTACTTGTTCTACTTTTTACGCGCACACACTTGGTGAGGGCGAATATCTCCGTCGTTCTTGAATCCTTAAATACATTACGCGTCACTACGACACACTCGTAGTATAGATACCGTTGTTCCATTTACTGTGTCGGAAAGGTAAGAATTGTGAACGAAAATGCGTGCAAGTACGTAGCCAAGTATACAGAACTTGCGTGCAATAACTCATCATTAATTGATGTCGAACTTGCAGCCCAACAACTTACGCGTTACTTCGATAAGATAAAATCTGTATGAATGTGGTCTATGAGACCAATAATGATCAAATGTATATTTGAATAATTTGGAATTTTTCTTATGTATTTAAAATATTTAGGTTAAGGATTCATTCAAATAATTATTAATTTAATTCTAAGTCAAAAATTTAGTTACATACCATCCATCAATCATTAAAGTTCAATGACTTTACTCAGTGCTTTTCCTGATGTATTATCCCGAGTGGTAGGAAGCAAAGCTGTGAATGTGCTTACTATGTTGCTCTAGATCCCATCTCAAATGTAACATCACACTTCTTTGTCCCGTCCGCTCGGTTCTGGATGTTTCTGGTCATCCATGCCAGGTGATTCTGGCACGTGTTCCTTTTGTGCGTGGGCTTGCTTTCTGAAGACACCACGTCACTTACGATCAAATTCAACTTCCTTTCTGAAGAAAGCACATCTGAATTTCTGTACTGACCAACAGAAATGTGCGATACGCCTTCCTTCACTGCCCGTCAAAAATGACGAGTTTTAATAGTTTCCTAGAATAAATCTTGCAGATGTGGATGCCAAACAAATATATCCATCCTAATAATGCCTGCGATAAAAATATTTTCGTATTTGTGCACTGGTGAACCTCGTATCACAGATACGGTCATTGAGCATCCTTGTGAGCGTCACAGAGATCGAGGCACATTACATGTTCGTTTGAGGCGCATTATGTACAAATGTTGTGATTTTGGGTAGACGGTGAGAATAGAAAATCTGAAGTGTTCATTGTTTGACAATAAGGTTTCCTTTTTATCTTAATGAATGAAAACGGAGATGCGTCAAACGCAGCAATTACCACACTACAATAAAGTATCAAGAAAGTATCGTGACGAGCATCGAGTATTGGAACACACTATTTTTAAAAGAAACTTCCTTAGTGAGCTTCACTAAATCATTATCGTGTTGCACCATGACTAATCAGCTTTTTTCCATAATTCATATGCTTTTTAGTCGAATAAAAGTAAACGAAGTGTAAGCCTATTTGGTATAAGGGTTTACCTAAAAGCCATTCAGCTCATCTTCTCCGTTATGGATCGGACAATCACCACAGGATCTGCTTATTTTTCAATGCAATTCTTCAATGCAATGTTATACTTCAATGAAAACACATTGAAGTGTTGCAGTACTGAGGAACAGACAGAAACTTTATTACAAAAATTAGCCGTCTGCTAATGACTGCTGCTACTGCTTGCGGGAGACCCGGGTTCGAGTCTCGGCGCTGGTGGCGATTTTCTCTGTTGGGTATAGGAGAAACAATTGTAAGCACAATACCCCACTCTACCCAGGTGTCTGAAATGGGTACTGGTCTATGACCGGGGGAAAGCGTCATGGCGTCCTGGTGTTAGTTATAAGGCATTTGAAAAACCAATGTAAAAGGTGATATGTATCATGCTTCAATTGGAAATAAAGCATCCGTAGATGCCGATGTTTGTTTTTGTGTTGAATATGGAAAAATCTCAGCTTTGACTAGCGCGTCTAATTATATATACATAGTGATACAAAGTTCCTCATTTGTTCAGTGCCGAGCTCCAATTGCGGTGCAGTTGAGTAAATTAACCTTTGTAGTGTGCGTTGAATATCGACGATTCTTATCTCAAGCGAGCGCGTGTCGATATGTAATGACTCTAAGTTCCAAATCTGTCCAGTACCGAGCTCTGATTCTCGTCCAGTTGCTCGGGCCAACGATAAGGAGCGAGCGAATTCCCCTCTGTTCAATGGGAAGAAGTTGTGAAGGTAGCTAATATATGACGGAGCATTAATACTCGGTTGTGTGCTTGAAACATTTCTTTGCAATTCAAATTTAATGAAATTGTAAGTTAAAACTCCCCGTATATGCGAAGACAGTACCAATTAAACATGTGTTCTAATTTCATACGATTCTTGTGTAAATTTAGTTAATCGATAGATTAGGTAAGAAGTTGTAAAGGTAGCTAATATATGATGGGGCATAAATATTTGGTTACATGCATGTAGTACTACTTGTAACATTTCTTTGAAATTTAAGGAAACTATAGCACACGTGCTGGTCGGCATTAATCTGAAGAATTTCACCCCTTCTTTCTTGAGTTGAATTCTCTCGTGCCACTCAATGTTGTCCAGCGCTATGACGAAGAATTTCCTCGCTCCTTTCATGTGTTAAGCTCTCTTTAGCTACTCTCTTTAGCTAATGTTTTCTTGCTGTCGAAGTCTTGCTGCTTCTCTCTTGCGGTTGGACACATTTCTATCTTTGGTGGCCTCTTTTGCCGGAATTTCATTCTGAAATGCTGTCTATTATCTCTTCAAAGCTTTTCAAGAAAATCACAATTTCGAAATCAAAAACTCAAGTTCCAAAATCTTGGGCCTTATACCCTGTGGTAGCCAGGCTACTGGTCGAACGAACTTAAAACATTTCTTTTTGCATTATCAATTAAAAATGTCAAAGTGACATGATGAACTTCAACAGAGAAAGCTCCATAGAAAATTTCTATTCTAAAAATAAGCCGGTTGCGTATTGTGGATACCATAATCAAGAGGGGGTCACACGGACAGAGGGACGAACGGACGGACGCGGCTACTTTGATAATCGTGATCGTAATTTAAAACTCCCGAAATAAGCGAAAACAGTACCAATTAATCACGTGTTCTAATTTCATTCGATTCTTCTGCAAATTTAGGTAATCGATTGGTTGTTATACCAAAACAATTCTTAATGTTAGCAATCTTTATTGAGAGCTCCGTCATTGCTTTCGGGCTGTCAAAATATTTTCCAGGTTGTCAAAACCTGAAGGGAGTAAGTGAAAGAAGGCAAGCCTAATAAATTCTGGCTCTAGCTCCCGGTACTCGTCTTCTCGTTCTTTAATCACCATGAAAAATATTTTTTCCCCGATGATGATCACGCTGTTGCAGGGCTGGAATCGATCCATTTATTTTTTTGTGCAAAGTTTGATGCTTTATCTTCAGAGAAGACATCACTTATTTCTCGAGCTATTACTGTACGATCTACGAGCGCTATTGGCCACTTTAAATTTTTTTTGCCCCGTTCTTCGATTAAAATCACAATTGATGATTATTCTTCAGCCAGTTCGAGTTCAACAGTTGCCTGAACGTAATTTTTTTGAGCTTGTGTTTTTTCCTTTGCACAGTGTTTACACTTTTCTCTTCTTTAACTTAAGTATCCGATCTTTTCGTGATTGCCAACTGAAAAATACTTTGTGCGTTGTAGAATGTTTTTTTTTCGCCCCCTATTATCCAGTGTTGAATAACGCTTCAACGTCTTGAAAATGGGCTGGCCATGATCGATTGAGTAAGGAAAAACAGACATACCCCAGTCTAACTTTTTCGCCGGAGCATGCATTTTTTTCGCCGCCTAAGCGATTTGATAACTTGGGTGGTGAAAAACATACATGCAATCGGCGAAAAAGTTAGACTGGGACTCACACAATGACGATGTCATCTCACAAGTATCTAGTAATGCCTCGAAACAAGCGGCACACTCACAAAATTCATTTTCATAAGACAAAAATTACACATTTGTACGACGGCCTAATCTTACGTCAAGTTTTGGAGTAAACTTTTTTGAGTTTTACGTTACCTAATCAAGATATTTTTGTCATCGCTTGTAGATTAGCTTCATAATTTGCCCTGTAGTAGTGGAGTAATAAAACAAAAATTTCTTGCAACCTCTACTGATGTCTGCCTTCTCATTAACTTACAGAATTTTTCTTATTTGTTTAGAGTGTAATTTTTTAGACTAAACGATTTTCAACTATTAATCTACACCGTGTACGGCAGCGATATACGTACTGCAATTGTACCATTCATTCTTTTTTACGTTACGTACTTGAAAAAGCATGCAAAATGTGGTGTGGTGTACTTGAGACTTGTACACCACACTCTCTCGTGTATTTTCTATGAATTTTTAATTGACGGCAATGGAAAAAATACAATGAAATTTATTTTCTTAGCCTTTTGCTGGGCAAGAACGAGTAAACTCAGAAAAACTTTCCGAGTTTCTTTCGAGTTTTGTTCTCTGCAAAATAAAAAATTCAGAGAACACGAGTTCACTCGTCCTTGCAATGGATCTATGGATCTCGGATATAAAAAATGTCAAATAATAAACTTATCCATTGTTTAATCTTATCTACCCTATACTTTATAGCTCTCTCATTAACGAAATGTTGGATCTTTTTTAATATATGAAATACTCGCATGTATCCCTCCTTTCTTTCCACAACCGAAAAATAAAGTATCTGCAGACAAGACACCAGTTTTTGCTTCAGTTAGGCAGTCAATCAGATTGCCACCTTTTTCACGACTTGATCTAGAACAGCTCTTCATCGGTCAATTATGCTGATATATTGAGTCCTTTTTTACCGCAGTTTTCGTTAACCACAAATAAACGAAATTTCTTTCGCGAATTGCGTCGATTGATCAACACCACATGAGGCTACGATGTTTTATTTGAGAACGGAGATGGCCTGTTACCAGTAACAGGCCACCTCCGTTGTCAAACAATCCCATGTGGTGTTGATCAATCGACGAAATTCGAGAAAGATATTTCATTTATTTGAAAGTGTTTTTCTCCAGACTAAAAGACATTCATGTAATTCTTCTGAACAGAGAATTTTGCAAGAAAAATGCAAAAAATATAGTTTTTTTCAGATTTCCACTAAAATGGAAACTGTTTATAACTTTAATACTTGAACCTTGATTCTTGGAAAATCATTATCTTCGTACCCCAATTACCGTGCTTCGTTGTTAAATAAAACAAGTTTAGATAAAGCTTTCCCAAATTTTGGCACTGAACATCTTTATTAAATTTGGTCAAGCAACGATGCAGTTTCCCACTCATTTTCTTCATGCACAGCATGTTCAACATGCTTTGTTCACCATAACTTGTTCACCATAACTTGTTCACCATAACTTGTTCATCATAACTTGTTCACCATAACTTGTTCATGATAACTTGTTCACCATAACTTGTTCATCATAACTTGTTCGCCATAACTTGTTCGCCATAACTTGTTCATCATAACTTGTTCACCATAACTTGTTCACCATAACTTGTTCACCATAACTTGTTCATCATAACTTATTCACCATAACTTGTTCATCATAACTTGTTCACCATAACTTGTTCACCATAACTTGTTCACCATAACTTGTTCGCCATAACGTGTTCGCCATAACTTGTTCATCATAACTTTTTCATCATAACTTGTTCATCATAACTTGTTCACCATAACTTGTTCACCATAACTTGTTCACCATAACTTGTT
>JACJUY010014204.1:14866-26643 GCA_014220935.1 Platorchestia sp. MABIK | reverse complement strand
GTGGGGAACTCGAGCACGTCGTACAGGAGGAGCGTCACCAGCAGGCACAACAGGTACTGCCCCTGGGGACAAAGGGCGCGGCTAAAGAAAAAACGGGAAAATTTAAGTGAAAATAGACCCAAACACGGATAGACCTACGTAAACACGAAGTGTACTTAACTGTGGGCACACATTAGGTGAAACTAGGCATTTATTAAGAAAACCTTATTATAAACCCCACGGAAATTGTCATACAAATAAGCAGAAGCCGGTACATAATAAGTGAAAAATTGCCATTTACGTTTGAAGACGATATTAATGAAGTACAAGAAGCATAAATACGAGTATTTGAAACATGAGAATAACAACACGACCTCCTCTCACTAGTCACAAGTACCGTTCGACAATAACTCATGAAAAGAAACAAAGGGGTCCACGATATCATAATTTGACACCCCACACCATAACTGATGCATGTACACCTTCTCTCGGGAGTTCTATAGCGATACCATTAAAGTACATATGGCATGTACCAAGCGTAGCAAGATACGCAGTACCAGGTACCAGGACATTAGATACACAAGTACCAGAGTACCTTGTAATAAAGTACCAGGTACCAGGACACTAAATACCAGGAAGAGTACTCGAAACAAGAGACTACTAGCTACAGTACCAAAAATAATAGAGTACCAGCCACAGTATCAGGTACCAGTACCACAGTACCTGCAACACCCGCAGCTGGGCCTGGCCCACAAAGTACCAATACCACAGTACCTGCAACACACGCAGCTGGGCCAGGCCCACAAAGTACCAGTACCAGGTACCAGTACCACAGTACCTGCAACACCCGCAGCTGGGCCAGGCCCACGAAGGCAGCGATGGAGACGAGCAGGAGGCAGTGGGCAAGTGCCACGAGGGTCCAGGCGCCAGGTCCCATTGCCTTTTCCCCGTCTATGCAGGCGTACACCTTCGTGCCGTAGCGGGGGCAGGTCCCGCCGCCGTCCTGCGGGTCCTCCACCTGCCGGGGGGCAATGGGGCAAGTGGTGAGGTGGTGAGGCAAGTGGAGAGGTGGTGAGGCAAGTGGAGAGGTGGTGGGGGGCAAGTGGTGAGGTGATGGGTACAAGCCGGGAGGTGATGGGTACAAGTTCTCATACTACACAGAAGTACACAACAAACTCAACAAACAAGCCCACATTCACACAGACGCATTCACAAAACCATGAGCAAACACAACAAAGTTTGGTTAGGTTGTAAGTAGCAGAATTGGGAAATCGACTTCACTGCTCCAATACATTTTTATCGTTCCCAAGAAATGTGAAAAATGCAATTGCACGATAACATTTCACCTCGTATGATGACAGCTATTTTTATCAAAAGATGCGAAACAGGTGAGATGCCAATCATGTATACCGGTACGTGAATGAGCAATACAGCGAGTGGCACACATGTGGCGCAACACGCTGGGAACGTGTTCACACTATGACTGCGACGTGAGCCATATTTGGTCACAGAGGGAGTTTTTATTATGCTCCTGACCGACCAGCAGTCACTAACTCAATTTTCATGAATCCTTAAGGGCCCTGTCAGACGAGCGGGTTGGCCGCCGCGAGTGCAAAGCGGGTCAGCCGCCGCGGAACCGCTTTTGAAGGAGTTTATATTGATTTATTTGTAAAACGCTGGCTTTTACATATAAATCCGCGTTTCACATATAAATCAATTTAAACTCTTTCAAAAGCGGTTCCGCGGCGGCTGACCCGCTTTGCACCCGCGGCGGCCAACCCGCTCGTCTGACAGGGCCCGAAAGCTAAATGAAGGCACGATCCAGTTCATGCTTGCTAGTTTCAAAATAGCTAACTACAATTGCTTTTAAATTGAAGTTTGCTATTGAACTTCAGTTTAAACGATCGCGGTCAAAGTGTTGAGAAACTTATTCAAGTTATTCTTTGCAGTTGCGCTGACCATGTGTTTTACATCCCGTATCTAAAGCAGCAATTCCTCTTTCTGGAACTCCAGCAGCTATGGATGGCGGAAAATAAAATAATTTTCAAGCTTGGATGACTTTAAGTTAAACACCAATGAATGCATAGCTTTGCAGAGCTTAAGTAGAGCCGATTAGATTAGATTAAACTTCCCTAAACCGCAACAAAGGCGTTCCAAAGAGAGGAAGTTGCCATTTGGAATGAAAATAAGGAAACGCGGAATCTATGCACAAGGTGCATAGAAACAGTGAGTTGGAAAGGAAGGTTAGGAAACAAGATCAAAGTTGAAAAAGAAAGCAGCAGGTGCTGAAAAACAGGACAGCAGTGAACCGAAAAAAAGATGGTCCTTAACAAATCAAAAACATTACAACAAAAAGGCTTGCCTAACTCTCAGCTCGGGACCGCACATTGTCACCCTTGGAGCGCTAATTTCTATAGATACAATAGTTGCATCCCCCTGAACAGCTTCAGTAGAACATCTGATAGTATTCTGCCCATCTTTCTATCTGCTGGTTCTGATTTCAGCGGTACGATCTTGTCCAGGTCCAAGGGATTACTTTAGCCCACTGTCAGCTGAGAGATGAATAACCATGCAAAAAAGACGAAAAATGTTCACTGGGGCCAGAGTCGAGGAATCTTTTGAGTGCAGCGAATTCCTCATTCGAATTTATCGTTGTAGATGATATTGCCCGCTTGGTATCAATCGCGGGTTCAAGATCAGCAACGCCAATTTCAAACGAATTGGGGCTTCTTTTGACTAAAGTATCCCCCGCCGATGTCTTATTTCTCGGCAAACTAGGACGTAGTTAAAAAGTTGAGGTAGCACAGGTGTGTCTCTGAAATATCGATGCGAGGATTTACCTTAATTAGGCGGCGAAAAACATGCATGCAGGCTGCCAAAAACATGCATGCAGGCGGCAAAAAAAGTTTAAACAGGTGAGATTTAAGTGGTAAATATTTTTCAGCTATAAACTCGTAGTGCAGCAAGGCTCCAGAAGCTTTCGTCCATTCTCATTTACATAGCGTACGCTTAGCACTTTGGCCGTAATAGGTTAAACTGAAGGTCAATATTCAACTTATATTTAAGGTCAATTGAAGTACGCAATTTTGAAAATAGCAAACTGGATCACGCCTTCATTTAGCTTTAATGAGGTATTTATGAAAACTGCGTGTGTGACTACTGGTAAATCAGCAGCATTGTGAAAATCCCTTCTGTGGCCACCGGTGACGCACGTTGCGGTCTAAAGCGGCCCATAGACGATCAATTTAATTGTCAATGTCATTGACTCAATATATTGGTGAAATTTTTTTTGCCCACAAAGTCAATTAATTGACGGTCATCAATCAAGCCCACAGACGATCAAATAAATTGTCAATTTTCATTATTGTCAATTATATTGACAATAAAATTGATCGTTTATGGGCCGCGTAAGTGTTTAGTGGACAATGCATCTGGACGCAAGAGGCGTGGACTCGAGCATTGAAGTCCCCAAGGAGATACAACAGTCGCGAGGTATAAAAATTCACGTATAAAGTTCCTCATAAAACTCAGTCTCAGCAGCAGAAGAAAGGAGATGAGGTGCTCGAGAGGTTCACATCAGAAAACAGAACGCAATGCCGTGCTTTCTACTAAGGATAGTAAAGAGTTCTTTACAGCGAACGTGAACACCGTCGTTTCAGTTCATCGGGTTCATTTCCTTGGTAAAAAACCAAGAGTGACCGATGTTTTATTTCGCTAAGCCTAAGCCACCGTCACACGGAGACCAAATGGTTATGTTTCGTCATAATCATCTACAGTCAGCGGTACTATTCGGTCTGTCCAGGGACTAAAATAGTCCCAAATTAAGGCTGAAATATGACGGTTTCGTGGCGCTGGACAGACCGAGTAGTGCCGCTGACTGTAGAAGATTATGACGAAACGTTACCATTTGGTCTGTGTGACGGCGGCCTTAGACGTGTCGACCCTTCTTTATCCTCGTGCAGAAGTTCACTCTCCCCTGTGCCAGTGTAGAGGAAACACGGTAAAGTCATTTCTCCGGGCAAATGACCTCTGCTAGCCAATAGAAAGGCTTCATTTTAAACACGCTGGATGACGTCACTGTAGCGACATGTTGTTGGACCAATTGTGGTGCAAGATTTGGGGCTAGCAGAGTTACCAGATGCAATCTGAGCGCTGCTATTGGTTCGGTGCTGTGATGTCATCATTGTGACATGTCGTTGGGCCAATAGTGGTGCCAGATTTGAGGCTAGCAGTGTAGCCATACGCAATATGAGCGCTGCTATTGGTTCGATGCCATGACGTCACCATTGCTACACTACCGACATAAAAAGACTGGTTCGACGCTACCTCGTTTCTTCTACCGTGGCCTATTCCCTAGACTCCCAGAGAGACTTGGACTGACGAAGGTAACACCTAGACCCACGCTAATCGGTTCTCATTAATTCATAAGTATGCCTCCTCTGTAGTTATAGCCTCTAGGATATTTTATTCCAGTAATGCCTGATACATTTCATTTTGTACAATGGTTTTTCAAATGGCTCACAACTAACACCAGGACGCCATGACTGTTACTCCCGGTCAAACCGGTACCTATTTCCGACACCTGGGTAAAGTGGGGAATTGTGGCTGAGTTCTCCCTTCTCCCAACGGGGAAAAACACCGGGCGGCACTGCCGGGATTCGAACTGCCGACCCTTCCCATGAAGGGCGCGCTCTTAACCACTCGGCCAAGGTGACCACTTGGAACAGCGGTACAAGAGTAACCTATTCAGAGCGCAAGTATGAGCGAAAGTAAGATATTCTGGTATGTACAATAGTCACAATCCTCTCTCGGACTCCCTACCGTATCCCATATGAATGCAGGGCGATACAGTCGGCACCAGTCGGAACACACTGGAAGAAGGCAAAAGAGGCTAGAAGAAAGCGGAAACAGTAGAAATCGACAGGAAAAATCGGAAAATGAAACCTTCAGCAGCCTTTGAGGGGATACCTCGTCAGATTTTCCACTGGGCTAACTCCCGCAGTCTACGTGCTCGCCGTGGCACAGTGGTTAAGGGCATCGCCCTTGCATGTAGGAGTCGAGGGTTCGTATCCCGACACTGGCGCGGTGATTTTCCCCGTTGGGTATGAGGGAAAGCTCAAGCACAATACACCACTCAACCCAGGTGTCGGAAATGGGTACCGGCTTTACGGGGGAACCGTCATGGTGTCCTATATATAGTGTTAGTTATAAGGTATTTGAAAAACCAATGCTCAAGATCATTTGTATCAGGCTTGATTGGAAATAAAGCATCCTTAGATGCCGATGTTTGTTTACACTACGAACCAACAGTCCAACACACACACACACACACAACACACACAGCACAACGCCACAACACACAACACAACACACCCTCACGACGCAGTAGAGGGAGCCGGGCAGCACACGACACAACACAACACACACACAACGTACCCTCACGACGCAGTAGAGGGAGGCGGGTACGGGCTGCAGCTGCACGAAGTGAGGCACGTAGAGCGTCGTGTTGGTGATGAACACCTCCGTCTGGTACAGGTCTGCCCGCTTGTTGGGGCACCTGGTGGCGTGGGGTGGAGTTGGAGATGGTCAACAGAATTTCACCTTCACGTGAATTTTCGAATTCACGTGAAATATTTTGCTGGAAATATATCGAAATATTTTCCTGGAAATGAATTGGAGGGTAAATATGCCGAGTGACCTAACCCACAAATCAAAGGTCAAAACTAGCAGAGCGGAGAATTAAGTGATAATTTCACCTCATAGCGGCGTGGATGTCTTTCAGGCAGAGGGGCCTAGTTCCTAGTTAGTAACTTGGCTACCCTGGCAACTCCGTTTGGCAACCCTGCGATGAACACCACGCCTCTAACTTGAGTGTCCAAAAATTCTGCGTTTTGTGGGTTAGGCCACTCTGCATATTTGCCCCCCAATTCTGGTACACGCCTAGTGATTCTTCTGTAGTCATCGGTATTTTTCTACGAATTAAGGCACGAAAGTCTTCTATTCATACAATAGATGAGATAGAATTTCGAATAGAATAGAAGACACCGTCGTCTATCCATAGAAAATAATCGATAAGTCAGATCAGTTTAGCTCAAGCTTAAAAAATTAGTATGATTGCATCCCAAATACAACAGAAACATTTTTTATTGATCTATCCACTGTTACAAGTACATAATTAATACATAAGGTCTTCAGCTTTCAACATTAAATCAACATCATTAGACGGGTTTCCCCTAAATTCTGCGAGTTTTCTTCGTTTTCTATGAATAACAGAAGAGCTGCGCGCTGGCTAAAATACTGCAGGTGTGGACCTGGGATCGAACTTGTCATTTAGAGGAGATATTCTTCGTAAAATAAGTATTTCTAACTTATCGTACACATAAAACAGTGCGCGGGAATCGTTCGTTTTGTATAATATTGAACTGTTAAGNGTACGTTATTACAGAAAGCAGGGTGTTGAATTATGCCCTCTGCTATCACTGAAACATGTCATTACTAACGTGAGCATAAACGTCACAGGTGCATGAGGACATTTCAAATAGCTGTCATGAAGAAGCCGAGTTATTTCAACAGGCAGTACTTCAACACAGAACAAAATTAAACAAAATACACTAATGAACTAAAGAACAGAAATGCTAGAACGAAAAAGTCAATCAAAGCAATCATTGCGGATCATAAAAAACCCTTCAGTAGTGAAGGATAAAAAGATGATAAAATAGTGAAAAAGAAAATATTGCTTAGCTACGTTTAACATGTAAAAAAGGAAACCAGAAAGCCGGTCTACTCCCCCAACTCCCACACACTCCCCTTCCCCCCAACTCCCACACAACCCCAAACCCCCTCTCCCCAACTCCCCCACCTGGGGAAGCCGGCGGTGTAGACGTAAGCAGCGGAGGGGGAGGCGTCCAGATGGGGCTCCCACAGCTCCCCCTGACTGGGGGAGCGACACCTGATGTAGTCGTACACGGAGCCGGGGGGGCAGCAGAGGGGGAGGGGGGAGGCGTGGGGGGGAGCCGCTCCCCCTGGGGCGCTCTCTGGAGGAGCAAAACACAGCGTAAGTTTTCATTCGAAATTATGTATTAGTATACATAGTATACATAGTAGTAATATTATTAGTATACATAGTTATGTTAACATAATTATACATATACATATAATTATGCTTAATTATGTATAACAACTCAAAGGACGATTACATAATTCAAAGAACGCTTAAGGTTTTAATTTGCATGAAGAAGCGTTTCTTGACTGCTTTTTTTAAAACAAAGAGGTAAGATTAGATTATATGCTAGTTTAACCCTCCATAACCGGTAAAAAAAAAGCGTATCGAAGAGAGGAAGGAGGAAAGCACCATTTAGTATTAAATTTTATGCTAGTTTAAGCCTCCATAACCGCTAAAAAAAGAGCGTATCGAAGAGAGGAAGGAGGGAGGCGCCGTTTAGTTTGGAGATAAGGGAACGCAGAATCTATTCAGAAAGGGCATAGAAACAGTGAGTTGAGAAAAAAGTTCATGAAACAAGACCAAATTTGAAGAAGAAAGTAGTAGGTGCTGAAAAACAGGACAGCAGTGAACCGAAATAAGGTGGTCCTTAACATAACAAAAAATATTTCATTTCAACAAAAAGAAGGCCTTCCTAACTCTCAGCTCGGGACCTCACACACTTTCCCCAGGGGATACAATAGTCGTATTACCCTGAAGGGTAAATGAAGAGGTAAATCGTCTTTACGTTTATTCTTATGTATCTAATTCAGAAGTCCCAACCATTGTGGGCATTACGAACATATAATTTTAACTACATTATCGTCACAACCAGCGGAACTGGGTCTAGTTGCAGCGAACTTTCCATGTTTCGACCGGCACACTGGTAAAGGTAAACATCAATTATAATAAGATGAAAAACAAGCGTGTTGTCCTCAAGGAAACCAAAAATTGAAAAAAAGTACCAATTGAAGGAAAAGGAACAAATTGGAGAAAAAAAAATCGTATATGCACTAAATTCGAGCACAAGATTCGTGCTCATGTAGTTAATATCAATAAAAAGAACATAATAATAGACTGTGATCCTAAGTTCACAATACGATAAGTTATTAGTTATTAACATCACTGGAAGTAATGGTTACCATTACCACTGCAGGTAATGGTTACCATTATCTCCAGTGGTGTAGAATAATACAGCACACCAATCTACCCCAGCACCCCTAACAGTACCAGTACACCTCGTACTGGTACCACCCCAATACACTTTACAGTACCGATACCATCCCGGTACTCCTAACAATACCAGTTCCCCTCACAGCACCTACTATTCTCAGTACCGGTACCCCCATACAGTACCAGTACCCCTCACAGTACAGGTACTCTTCACAGTACCAGTACCCCTTATAGTACTACCCCTGATAGTACCAGTACACCATACAGTAGCAGTACCCTTCACGGTGCCAGTACCCCGATACACCTCACGGTACCCCTCACAGTACCAGTACCCCAGTACACCTTACGGTACTAGTACCTCGATACACCTCACGGTACCCCTCACAGTACCAGTACCCCGGTACACCTCACGGTACCAGTTCCCCGGTANTAAATGAGTGAAAGAAGTCTACGTATTAAGCCTTATTAAATTGAGTAAAAGAAGTCTACGTATTAAGCCTTATTAAATTGAGTAAAAGAAGTCTACGTATTAAGCCTTATTAAATTGAGTGAAAGAAGTCTACGTATTAAGCCTTATTAAATGAGTGAAAGAAGTCTACGTATTAAGCCTTATTAAATGAGTGAAAGAAGTCTACGTATTAAGCCTTATTAAATTGAGTAAAAGAAGTCTACGTATTAAGTCTATTAAATTAAATAAAAAAGCCTATTTCAGGTCGAAGAGAAATTTCGAACCGGTCTCTGGCGGAAGAGCATACCTCGGGCTGTTGCAGTTCCGGTACAGAACTCACATCGCTGCTTTTTTGCTGATCACTGCGAGGTGATATTACATGTTTTACCCGTTCCCCCCGTGTTGGCCCACATGTGGGCCACTGGGTAAATTGCTCATTCTCGTACCGGCATGTATGAATGACATTTAATTTTCGCGACCTTTTTGAAAAATGACTTATGATGCCAGGTGAAATTTCATCGTCCTGTTGTATTTCTCATATTTCTTAGGAAGTATGAGAATGTGTTCGAGCAGAATGTAAACCTCTATTGTGCTACTTGCAACCTAGCCAACTTGCAACCTAGCCAACTTGCAACCTAGCCAACTTGCAACCTAGCCAACTTGCAACCTAGCCAACTTGCAACCTATTTTTTAAAAGATTGCGAAACAGATGAAATGTCATTCATGTATACCGATAAATATGGAATCTGTTCTTGCAATTCTGTAAAACAGAATTTATATTCTCAAAGGTTGATAGGAGTTCATTAACCGGTACGTGAATTAGCAATTTACCGAATGGTTCACATATGACCCAACGTGTTCAACCACGAGATCTTTTCCATACAAGCCCCGCCACTAATGCAACACATTAGTTCACCCACTTGTAACTTTCGAAATAATGCACCTATCGACTTCAAATTACTCTCAAACTAAGGATTAAAACGATTTTTCGTTTGAGAATAATTTGAAGTCGATAGGTGCATAATTTCCAAAGTTACAAGGGGGTGAACTTATGTGTTGCATTAGTGGCGGGGCGCATCTGGAAAAGATCCAAACCCCGGGCACTGCTGGTATGAATGTTTATGTTTGGTGTAATGTGGATCAACATGGGGAAATTTAAATGAATGTTGTCTAATGTAATAACGTAGTTAATAATTGCCCTGCTTCATCGAACATTATAAAATACCGTCAATTTTGACGGTGCGGATACTCTAGTTTGTTTATGATTATCCCCTCAGGGGGATTCAACTATTGTGGCTATGGACTCTCAGGGGGAAAATGCGAGGTCCTGAACTGAGAGTTAGGTAGGCGTTTATTGTTAAAATGAAAGGTTTTTTGTTTTGAAAAAGGACCATCATTTCTCGGTTGACTGCTGCCCTGTTTTCATCACCTATTTCTTCTTTAACTTGTATCTAGTAATTATTGTAATTAAATACTGCGAGTAATTATGTCATTAAATTTTATCTTTTAAAACAATGAGCAACTAATGTCTCAAAAACTCGATTTTTTCGGAAAATTTCATAGAAGAAAAAGTGTTTATTTGACCATTTTCTCTCGGTGTGCAATTTTGTACCTCTTGTTCTGAAACACCATGTGTATATTCTACCACATAATTCTTTTTCAAGACCCGTGCACAAAATTTCGTTGCGTTAACTGAAAATTCATAACGTTTTTCTTTCCCCCAGATTTTAATTTAGTTTTCAGGTTGATTTTATTTTTTGTTCGTACAAAAGTTGAGTTTCATAAGTTGTGCGTCGTATCTGTGATACGCCGGCGCCCTGATACATCGGCGCGACTAGTCGGTGCGTGTGCGTCTGTGGTGGGGAACATCGGCGTGATAATTGTGATAGTAAAGAAAATTAAAGAAAAAATTGTGATATTAGGCGTGTATTGCAGTGAAGTGAAGGTGAAATAGCTGTGAAATAAGATTAAACACGGAATTGAAACTGAACTGAAGAAAAAACCCAGTGAAGTTAGAAAAATAGTGAAAATAGAAGTGAAGCAGCAGTGAAATAAAAAATAGCGGAATTGAAGCAAGTAGCTGTGAAATTAGAAAATGAAGAAAATGAAAGCAAATAGTGAAATCAAAATAAGTAACAGAATCGAAGTGAATTAGTGAAATAAGCTATAACAGTGAAAAGAAATCATAGTAGTGAAATAAGGGCGAAAAAAGTGTAATTAAAATTTGAGAGCAGTGAAGTGATAGAAAATACCAGCGAATGTGTGGTTAAAAAACCAACATAAATGTGTAATAGTAACACTACCGAAGTTACAGAGAAGCTGTTAGATAACCGTTAAAAATCAATGAGGTAAAAGTGAAGTAGAAGCGTCCGATGATAGTGAGCTAACGAAACCATCCGTAAACGAAGCGTATAATGATTTGTTCTATAAAGAACATCGGACTTTGAAGAACATTGGACATTGTAGAACATTGAACTCAATGTAAAATAAGTGTGGCATCATATAAAATTGGACAAAAAATTTCTTGACACAGAATTTCACCCCGCCACTGCATTGTTTTTGTTTTCACAGATCTGAAAATTACCCGTTTTCGTGACTAACACATAAATAAAGTATATACCTATAAAATAAAGTATATACCTATATAATATATATAACTTCTATACATATATAACAGACATATTATTTATAATTACAATTTTACTCACACAAACCCTCACATCGCTACCATGACGCGCCAATCTGGCCGATACCTCCGTAGCGCGTACCATGCGGCACCCGTAACTAGCACCATGGCACGGTGCTGGCTGCTGCTGGTCATGGTAGTCACGGTAGCCGCGTCTGACCAGTACCATGACTACAGCTACGACTACGGGGACCCCAACTATGACTACGATGATCCCGTGCTGGCCGAGCGACTGGGGCACGTCGGTGAGTACCGTGAGGTGGATCGGGGTACCGTGAAGTGTTCCAAAGTACTGGTACCGTGAGGTGTACCGGGTTACTGGTATTGTGAGGGGTACCGTGAGGTGTATCGGATTACTGGTACTGTGAGGTGTACCGGGGTACTGGTACTGTGAGGGGTACCGTGAGGTGTATCGGGGTACTGGTACTGTGAGGGGTACCGTGAGGTGTACCGGGGTACTGGTACTGTGAGGTGTACCGGGGTACTGGTACTGTAAGGGGTACTGTGAGGTG
>JACJUY010014199.1:0-14977 GCA_014220935.1 Platorchestia sp. MABIK | reverse complement strand
TTTTTTTAAAAAAAACAGCACGGTTTTTTTTGAGTCACATCTCTAGTCCCTATCCTTGACCACTCGCCCCGGTGTCCTCGTACTAAGTGATCTCCTAATGATGTTTCAATGCAGTCGTACACTGCGCTCCCCCACGGAAAGGGGGGGGGTTTGGGCAAGGGAAGGGGGGTAGGTTTTGGTGGGAGTCTAGCTTTCCCTGACCAAACAAGTGGTCACACGCTGTTTCTAGTCGGGGCGAGCAAAGCCGGCAATCGTTTTTATGTTAATATGTTCAGATTTTACAATCCCTGACAAATTTATATGGCTGGCGCTAACAGCGCAGCAACCTTTTCATATTTAATGCGGTGAGTTTTATTATACAGGTCTTCACGAGCCACACTCCTAGCCTAATGGTCATAGCCGGCGTTTCTACTTTATGGCCTCGTTATAAAAATCAACTTTGTCCGTTGCTCTCGGTCTCCGAGCCTGAGAGAGTGAAAATGAATAAACGTAGTTTATTCATAATTGACATAAAAATTTAGAGTAATAATTGCCGTAAGAGTTGAGTTGATAGATATAAGGCGACCTCACTCGAGATTTTAATCTCCCATTTTATTCAAGGCAAGTGAGGCAGGTTTTTTGGAACTGCAACTTATGCCATTACGTAAAAATGCGCTTACCATTACGGTGACACATTAGTTAAGGGTACCATCCGGAATTTTGACCTTTTTCCGTCAGATTCACTTGAAAATTGGTCAGTATATGTATTTTTTTAAAGTAAACCTTTTCTACTCATGTCATTTTTTCGATTTAGGCCTTTTTTTTTGTTTTTAATAAAAATGAGTTTTTTGTTACATTTTTATTTATATTTCAAGACGTATCTCCTCATTGAATTTTGATGCTAGAACAAAACCAAAGACAGTTTTAGAATCCTTGGAACATTTCTAACAAAAGTTATCAACTCAATTTGAACATTTTGAAAAACATTTTTTGTGAAATGCAAAACTTTATAGTAACATTTCAAACAATTATTTTTGGGTTTGGATCCATGTAAATTTTTTGGTTTGTCACATTCGAATAATTGAGTTGATAACTTTTGTTAGAAATGTTCCAAGGATTCTAAAACTGTCTTTGGTTTTGTTCTAGCATCAAAACTCAATGAGGAGATACAACTTGAATGGTAGAAATGTATTATTATTCATGAGAGCCCAAAAACAAAATATGCTATTGAATTGCAATATCACTGACAATTTATGTACATGAATGCAGTTTCTTTGATCTATTTCTATGTGCAAATAATATGCAATATTTTAATTGTAAATTTCAATGTAACATAAGAAATTTCGTGCATAAAAACATATAGAAATATATTTTGAGTACTCACCATGTACCTCATTTATATAGGCCCGGGATTTTCAACTTTGTTCGTCCGATTTGCTTGAAAATTGGTCAGTATTTGTATTTTTTCAAAGTAAACCTTTTTGTACCCATGTCTTTTTTTTTATTTAGGCCTTATTTTATTTTATTTTATTTTTTTCATTAAAAATGAGTCGTTTTATACACTTTTATGTATATTTCAAGACGTATCTCCTCATTGAATTTTGATGCTAGAACAAAACCAAAGACAGTTTTAGAATTCTTGGAACATTTCTAACAGAAGTTATTGACTCAATTATTCAAATGTGACAAACCAAAAAATGTATATAGATCCAAAACCCAAAAATAATGGTTTGAGATGTTATAAAGTTTTGCATTTCACAAAATTTTTTTTTCAAAATGTTCGAATTGAATCGAATAACTTCGTTAGAAATGTTCCAAGGATTCTAAAACTGTCTTTGGTTTTGTTCTAGCATCAAAATTCGATGAGTAGTTACGATTTGAAAAGATCCTTATCCGACACAAAAAAGAAACGTACTCAATTTTTTATGATTTCGGCCCCCTTTTGGACCCCCCCTGGGGGGGGGTTCTGATGTCCGTAGCGCCATAATATTTCATGGCACAAAAACAAATACCCTAAGAATTCTTTTTCGACAATAAAGAAACATACCCAATTTTTTATGATTTCGGCCCCCTTTTGGAACCCCNCATAATGATCCTTTTTCGACCAAAAAAAAACATACTCAATTTTTTATGATTTTGGCCCCCATTTGGACCCCCCCTGGGGGGGGGTTCTGGTGTCCGTAGCGCCATAATATTTCATGGCACAATAACCCATACCATAAGGATCCTTTTTCGACAAAAAAAAAAATTTGAGTCAGGGGTGCCACGGGGGCCCAATTTGGCCTCGGATGGTACCCTTAAGCAGCCAAACTCGAGTGGCAAAGCAGAAGCGAAGAGCAGGGAGGCAATAGGTCTACAGAGATGACTAGCCGATCATGGCACTGTTAAGGCCCTCTTGATGCAGGAGCGATGAAGAGTTGAAGACAGTAGCCAGGACACCAGCCTCAGAAGTAGATCTTACTAGCAGGCTTATTGAAAGTGAAGAAAAGTAGAGGTGGTCAAGTCAGGTTGAAGGCTGGTAGGCAACAACCCTGATGCTGTGGCAAACACTGCAGAGCTTGCTTATTCTTTGCTGCATTTGAGAAGAAGATAACTTTTTTGTGAAATACACCAAATGGTTGCGCCCTTTTTATTTAAATAAATTATAGTGACATTTTACTTTAGTTCAATTGCCAAATTTTTAAGGGAGCTATTTATATAAAATAACGTTTGCCAAAAATAAAATCTCTCAGGGGGATACAAATATTGTATCTATGGGAATTAGCACTCACAGGGGGACAATGTGAGGGCCTGAGCTGAGAGTTAGGTAAGCCTTCTTTTTTGTTGAAAGAAAATACTTTTGTTATGTTGAGAACCACCTTTTTTCGGTTCACTGCTGCCCTTTTTTCTTCAGCACCTACTACTTTTTTCTTCAACTTTTATCTTTTTTCATGAACTTCTTTCTCATCTTACTGATTCTATGCCTTTTCTGTATAAATTCTGCATTTCCTTAACTCCATACTGAATGGTGCCTTCTTCCTTCCTCTATTTGGATCGCCTTTGTTGCGGATAGGGACGCTTAAACTAACCAATTATCTAATCTTTTGCCAAAAAAAGAATCCCCGGAGAAAAGCTTTAGTTTTTCTACAAGAATACTTTCTTCAAACAATTACTCTGCATGAAGTCAGTGAGTTTTTTTTTCATTTGCATCTGCATGTCGGTATGTTTTTCTTGCAAGTAATTCTTTTACTGTAAACTTTGAGGTTCAACTCCATTAATTGTACACTACCTAATTTTGAGATATCTTTAATGAATTTTTCTTATTGTGCAAATTTTGTATGATTATGCCTATTTTGAAGTGTTGCTTAAATCATGTCTGAGTGGAAAATTTAGTTCTCCATTTATTTTTATTGTGTTCATTTTAGGGAAATCTTTCACTGAATTTTGACAATTTTTTCTTTGTTCTTAGGTGCCCTTCACTGGCGTACACCATAAAGGGCTGCTGCACTTGTGGGCCTCACGCCCCCCTGCAGCCTCAGACTGGACGGTGGACAGACTTGAGGTCTCTGTGGAAGACCAGCCTGGCAAGCGAATCCTCGTGCACCAACAGACTCAGCCTTCCTTTGAGGAAACTAGTTCATCTGGGGAAGATTCAAATTTTTGACTTCTGATATTGATGTCAATGTGAACCACAAAATCTGTGGGCGAAATTTGTTCAAGTTTGTTATTAATAAACAAATAAGCTCATTTTCGATTCAGAATTTCTGTTGATGAAGTGATAAATTTAACTATTAAATGCAAAAATATGAGGTGCATAATTGTTCATTGCAGTTTTAGTTTAAAATATCATGAAAGATTAAAAAATTTCTAAATTCTTTGTTGAATCGAGCAAAATCCCCCACTCTAATAGTGCTCAAGCATACCAAAATGGCTGAATCAGAAGCCATTTCATTAGATAGTGTAGAAGAAAACACCCGACTAGAGTTATCTAGTCATGATGGGAAATCTTGTGCGACTGATGAGCCCCCAAGTCTGAGCCACAGTGAGATGAAGGAAGTGTTCAGGAAAGCCATTGCGAAACTTCTCAACTCTGACCCGATACTGAATGATCTCCACCCTGACATAACGCATCAGGAGGTGAGTTTCCATAGGTTATGTGGCGTGAAGTGTTGCTGAGTGACGTAATTTATCCGACTTGACTGTTGACTGTGCCACCCATTTCTTAATTATATGTCAATACGTCAGTATTTCTTCATTTGTTTCTTATCTTTCTCAAAAAGAGTGCAATAAGAAATGTATGAATAGACGCCTGCACATGCTTGTGTAAGTTGTGTAACACATTGACACCTCTCATTTCACATCTGCAGGAGAATTATAGGAGACAAATTTTTTTCCGAGCCAGGGAAGGTTAGGTCTCGCCAGTTGAATAGCAAGTTCTTTTTTTATTTTTTATTTTTTTTTTTACCCCCTCAGGGGGATACAACTGTTGTATCTATGGGAATTAGCGCTCCCAGGGGGACTATATGAGGGCCCG
Organism: Platorchestia sp. MABIK; assembly: GCA_014220935.1. Taxonomy (NCBI): domain Eukaryota; kingdom Metazoa; phylum Arthropoda; class Malacostraca; order Amphipoda; family Talitridae; genus Platorchestia; species Platorchestia sp. MABIK. The sequence continues at coordinate 10,485 of JACJUY010014199.1, read as the reverse complement.
AGCTAAGGGTTAGGTAGGCTTCCTTTTTGTTGAAATAAAATAGGTTTTTGTTCTGTTACGAACCATCTTTTTCGGTTTACTGCTGTCCTGTTTTTTCAACACCTACCTACTACTTTATTTTTCAACTTTGATCTTGTTTCATGAACTTCTTTCTCATCTTACTGTTTCTATGCCTTTCTGCATAGATTCCACGTTCTCTTAACTCCATACTGAATGGTGCCTTCTTCCTTCCTCTCTTTGGATCTCATTTGTTGAGGATAGGGAGGCTTAAACTAACTAATAATTTGATCTGATCTAATCTACTGAAATAGAAAGGCATTCGGAAAAATGTTGAAATTTAATCATTTACGCCAGTTTATTTTATTTTCAATTTTCATTTAAATTAAATCAATTTAATCTACGGAAACTAGCGTTCTCAGGAACAATGGGTTGGCCAAAAAGTTCGTTCGTTTTTTGAATGTCATCTATGCGGCCTCCTAAAGATTATTTTCATATTCTTTCCTTTTTTCCTTTCAAAAATGAAGGAAAGCAACTGAAACTACCCATAGTTCTACATGGCATATATTTGTGTAAGGAACTGTTGTTTTCTTTTCTTTCTAAAGTAAAAAAGCGTTAGATTTCGGTAGTCCTCTGCTTGGTCCACCATTTCATGGGCTCGAATGCAGGCAAAAATGTCAGAACTTCTCCACTTGGAGGGTTATTGTACACTGACGCAAACATGCACGTTGTACTGAAAATGGGATTTAGAAAATAGGAACATATAACGATCTTTAGAAGGTGAGAAAGGTGATATTCAATAAACAAACGAATTTTTGGCCAAACTAATATAATGACAGGCAGATGACAACTGAAGTAGCTTGTTAAATAACATTAGAGATAGGATAGCAACGTACTATTATCGGATCTTTTCCAGATAAGCCCCGCCACTAGTGCAACATATAAGTTCACCCACTTGTAACTTTCGAAATAATGCACCTGTCGACTTCAAATTACTCCTTAACGAAAGAATGTTTTAATCTTTTGTTTGAGAGTAATTCTAGGTCAATAGGTGCATTATTTCGAAAGTTGCAAGTGGGTGAACTTATGTGTTGCACTAGTGGCGGGGCTTATTTGGAAAGGATCTCTACTATCGAGAGCATTGTATTTCCTGTGACCAATTTATTTTGACAATTGCGCATAACCCATACACCCGAGCGACTCGTGCAAACACGAGGGGGGTGGGGGGTGCTTACCGGGTCGGTTATCTTCCCGTTTTCCTTCTTGATTGTGAGCCTGTGTATTGTTCTGTATGCTATTCAATTTTCCACTTCGATATATCTCCTGATCGGTTGTGACTCGTTTTTAGATTTTCGTTCTCGTTCAGTGTTACACATGTTTACTCGATCCTTGTGTGAACCATTCAGCTGTTAAAAACATTGGATAAAAAGTCAAGTTTCCAATGAAATCATGCTTTCAAACGATGATGACAGAACAGAACCACGTACAAACGACTCGCTGTGTCGAAAGTAACTATTCTCTTTCAAATCAGTGGAACTGCGCGGTGTTATGAAGGGAAAAAATTTAGCCATAGCAATACAGGTAACTCCCGATTTGTCTCCCGGGATGGGACTGGATAAATAGAGATGGTGGATAAATCGAGGTACCATATTTGGTTTAAAAGAAAATGTGAACCTGTTCTTAGTAGGGTGAACTTTATGCTTCATACGAATAATTACCCTAGCATCTTACAGTCAAGGAGTAAATAAAAAAAACTATTCAAATGAATAAAGTATGTAATGCTCTTGTTTCTGGTTTTTGTTTTTTTTCTGTTTTTTACTCTCATAGGTACATCAACTTTTTTACTTGAACTCATAGGGGTTGTCATATTGACCCTTATATCAAACCAACACACATTGAACAGGGTAACAGATGAAAGAACACCTCTTGCTTACAAAATGTGTCATTAATTTTTTTGTTACAAGGAATGTTGCGGAATACATGACGAACGCGAAGGGTGAATAAATCGAGATGTCGCGGACTAACGGAATCAAACGAAACCATATAAATCGAGAGAGGGACTAGTCGAGATGTGGATAAACCGAGAGTTACCTGAACCGACCTCTGCCTTATTAGATCTTCGTTAATAAGTCATGAGTGCTGAAAAATACGGTAGTTGAAATAACTTTATGTATGTTTATCAGCTGAAAATGAAATAGCCGTGTGCACAGTTTGTTCAGATCATTTTTCTTTAATTTCCCACCAAAATGTTAATCACGTAGGATTGAATTATATTTGGTGTAAAAAACTAGACCTGATGCTGTTTGACGACGTGAGATAATACTGAACAATAGTTTGCTTCGCCAACCCCTAATCTAACTACTATGCCGTCTAAATACCACTCGAATCTAACTATGACCGGAAAACATACCAGGCTTGACAGTATAAGTTCGAAAAGCTATTACCGAGTTGGCGGCAACTAGTATGCTCTCCAGCCTCACCCGGTTCTGTACCTGTATTACTTTCTCGTCTAAAAACGTTTTTCTAGGAGTGCGTAATTAGGATTTTATTGGGTAGGACCTGTGAAATTTACCACTTGGCTGGCACCTAAGCGGTGGAATGCGACAGGTGAGCGGCATGCTGGAGGTAGAGGCGGGTCGCAGCATGGTGGTGGAGGTGGAGCGGGCAGACGAACGGCCGTACCGACTGCAGGTGCCACGAGACGCCAGGGTGCACCAGCTGAAGGCCGCTCTCAGGACCCACGTCACCCAGAGCCTGGTGAGTGCAACGTTTGTCTGCCCTGCCTTGAAAACGAGTGAACTGCGTGCGGAAATTGTTTGGGATATTTTTCGTGGCTCCTACGATAAGTTACTACGATGTGAGTTATGCTAAAACTTCTACCAGGCGAAAAGATAGAGTTTACGCGTTTAACTCCTTGTTTTAAAATTCATGTCGCTGAATGCAGTTTTCATGTTCTTAAATTAGACAGTAAAAGTCTTACCTTCTTTGGGTGGTCGTACCCTATATTTCTAGAATATTTTTCCCAGTGGGAAAAAATCAGGCATCGGTATATTTTTTCTGAGAGCACCCTTTTCGAGACTCCATGGAAAAAAGTAAAGCATTTGTAGCGCATGCGAAGTGCATTTCCTCTAGTCAAGGATGAAGACAAACAATGAGGAAACCCATTTCAAAATGTTCCTGATTCGACCGTACAGCACAGCTCCACCGCGTTTCGCAACAGTCTGCCGCTTAGTGGCGGCGAAAGGGTAGGTGTCATTCGAACTTGTGCTGATGTGAGAGTGGTGTGTGAGAATTTATTTTCTCTCAAAGCGTCATTATGTATAACTTACCAAACGGAAAAAGAGGTATGACTTTGAGAGCTCGTCTTTCTAGCGTGTCTGCATGAAGAGCAAACGATCTTATGAGTTTTCCGAGGACCACTGAGCCAAGAGTTTTAACAGCTTACTCAAAACTGGGACATGTATTTTCTGCAAAGGAAAACAGCCGGCGAAATATGAAGGTGACTGATCAAACTACATTTAAAAAAGTTGCCCGTAATCGTAAGGGCTACCACATCGTTTGTTTACACCACGTAAGGGCTACACCACGATGTGTAAACACACTTCTCTCCTGATAACCTTTTCTGCTTATAAAGGGTGACACAAAAAACTGGAACATTTTAACAATCTAATGAAAGAAAGAGTGATGGGAGAGAAATATTTCACTCATAGTATTTAAAACCTTAAAAAATACAATTTAAGGAACTGTAATGAAATTTTCATTATTTTAAATTTGTCCCGTAGATGACGTACGAATGCATTCTTGAAATCTATTAACGTTTAGATTTAATGTTATCGAATCTTGAGGTCAAATGAATACCGAAAAGAGGCTGTGCGAGAATCGTTCGGTTAAATGACCATAATGATGAAATAGAACATCACACGTGGTGTCCTCAGTCCTCAGCTCACACTCGGTACCCCCTCAAGGCGGTAGAAATATTGTATCTATAGGAATCGGTGCTCCTTGGAGGAAAGCTTGAGGTCCTGAGCTGAGAATAAGTTGGGCTTCTTTTTGTTAAAACGGAATAGGTCTTTAGTTGTGTTTTAGGCCATCTTTTTTCGGTTCACTGTTTTCCTGTTTTCAGCTTCTGTTACTTTCTTTTTCAATTTTAATCTTTTTTTATGAACTTCATTTCTAACTTGCTAAATCTATGTGCAGGGCATCTTGTGTGGGAAAACACTTTGGACACAGATTCCGTGGACCCAAATGTCTATACTAAATGGTGCCTTCATCCTTCCTCCCTTTGAACACCTTTGTTATTTCGGAGGTGTTACGTATACTACATGAACTCGAAACCGCCTGCAGGAATAGCGGTAAATGTTCTTGAAATTTGTACACGACTTCAATACGTAAATCTACGTTGCAAGCGAGCTGTCATTTGAGCTAAGGATAGCATAACCCACTTCTGATGCAAATTTTTTTCTTTCTTATGTGTGATTGTTTTTTTTTTGCATTCCTCCATCTCAATCCTACTGATTTGTATCGTATTCAAATCTTTACAGCAACCTTCAGTATGGTAACTTTATTCGAATTAACTCTGTCGCATGAACACGAACTAATATTTTTTTGGAGCCTGATAGAATACCAGATTTTATGATTTTTTTCAAGACCTATGAGACTTTACCCGATTGTTACTTGTATATATCCTATTTCACTGTAAGTTCTACGAAGAGTGCTAGGCGTGCATATGGTTTGAGAAAGTGCACGTGAGCGTAACAGTGCCCGATTGATTTTACTCTTGGTTAATTTAATTACTTTAAAACATGATGTTCCCTCATGTACATGAAAGTAAAAGCTCATATCCTAATAGCGTATGTTTTACGAGCAAATAATGACTAGTCGCCGGATAGTGAAAAGTGTTCGGTCCTTAAGTGTCTTGAAAGGCACAAACTTTTTAAGAGAACTCTTGGTGGAAGAAAACTTAGCCATTTCAAAATTGTTGTTGATATTGTGATATTTCAGCGGGTTACTCTTCGTGTATTGTAGATTTCGCCTACCGTTTTATGCATGTATGAACCTAATCTATATTTGGTATGTTCATCCCTGTTTACCAAACCTTCAATGATTACATAGGCAAAGACGACGCTTGAAATTATTTCATTGGCAAAATTTATTCACGCCGTTGAGGAAATCTTTATCATAAATAAGATTATTTAGCATTATGCACCACACTGAATATTTTCCGTTGTTGATTTTTCGATCGCAGCTTTATAATCAATTATCCTTCTCGTAGTATTGTTAGACCTGTTTTTCAATCATTTTTCGTCATCGAATATTCCAGTAATAAAGCTAACCCTGAATTGTTTCATGGATTTGGATTAGGATACTTCTGGATAAGTCAGGTAAGCTTTGGAATAGGTCACGTTAGCGTTGAATAGGTTACGATGGTTGAAATAAAATGTACAAGGTTAGGCTGGATTAGGTTAGGTAAAAAACAACCGTGAATTTCATCACGATTCCAGCTAGTCGAAAAATTTTGTACGATGATCTTAGGAAAGTTTGCTAAAGAGGTTAGTTTAGTTTTATCTCTGAGGTGTCGTTATTGCGGCCATTGTGTCTCACACACATGCTCTGTTGAGAACATCGGGTGTAACATCAGCTTCCATGAGAACTTTAGTAATGTTATATCGAATTGGCATTCACGCATTGTTAGTCCATCTCTGAAATACTTTTTCTTTCGGTGATCTTTTGCCTTATCCAAAATCCTGTCGTAGTTGAATACCCTGACTCGCCGTCCGCTCGTTTGTGGCTCGTTCTTGTCGTAACCGAGTGCTGTTCTTTAATTATTCGAATTTCAGTATAATCTATTTCATCAGTTAATTCTTTCACTTTGCTTTTGAATGTGTTCTTCATATTTTATCTTAAAAAGCTATTTCCCCAACTTTGCATCCATACGTTCATTTGCGGTTTCAGCACAATAAAAAAAAGAACTCACTTTTATTCAAAGTGCGTTTCACGTTTCTTTTGAGGCTTACTAAGCTTAGTTAAAGAGGACTTCCTTCGCGTCTCCCCATCTGCTAACTCCTGTCATTCCTCTTGCTGTTATTCACTTCCAATTCAGCCCTCGATTTACAACCATTTACAAACGCAACCTTTTTCTTAGACCTCCCTTTCATTATCATATAGTTAATCCTATTGCAAGGACACTTTGCTTCGGGCTTCCTTCGTATTGCATATTCCTTCATGTGTTAGCGAAAATACATCTACTTGTCCCTCTAATTTATTTTCTGGTGGTTTTTCTCTCATGTTACCGTCTTTTATTCAAATAAGTTGAATTTGGTGGAAACTGAAAACATTAACTTTCCGCGTAATCAACTATTAAATAAAACAAAAACTGGCTGCAATGACTAGTCGAATCTTGGTTTGAAGCTCTCGACCTCATCCCTTTTCTGACGAATACTCTCTACCTCATTCCTTGATGTGATGAGTACCCATTGCCTCATCCCTTGTTGTGGTGAGTACTCTCTACCTTATCCATCCCTTGTTCTGGTGAGTACTCTCTACCTTATCCATCCCTTGTTCTGGTGAGTACTCTCTACCTCATCACTTTTATAGTGAGTACTCTCTACCTCATCCGTTTTTAGTGAGTTCTCTCAATTTTGAATTCATTAAGGTATAGTTGTGACTATTAAATGGATTTTTCATTACTGAGCAGCATCGCGAAGGCAGTCGCCGGCACGTGAGCTGGCGCAGCGTGTGGCGTCGCTACTCGCTCGTTCACGCTGCCTCGGGCGCTGAACTCGCCGACCACAACGCCACCCTCGCCAGCCTTGGAATCCAGCACAAGGATAAACTCATTTTTCGTAAGAAAAAATGATGAAACTCGAGAAGTGATTCAGTTTGGAATTTTCATATTAAATATTGTTGGCTCTTACTCGGTGAGTTAGTTTCATTGAGTTAGGGATTGTGGAATTTTTATGGTAAATGGTAGTGGCTCACTTATTTTTTAATTCTTTCTCTACTGAGACAGATCACCCTCTTAGTTTGCAGGAACTAGATGAGCACAACTTTGATCTAAAAACAGAAATAGTTTCGATTTAGAAGCTCGCCAAGACTATTGTTGAAGGTAAGACTACTTCTAGGATTGGAAATGCACGTGTCCATATCTCAAGACGAAGGGAACACCTGTTCAATTGTAACAGGTATACCTTTTTACAGAACGCTGGTTTACTTTCAACAAGTTTTAGGCTGAACTTTTTAATATATTGTTGAATTTCGACTGAGACTCGACACACTACAAAAAATAATCAATTTTGAAGGAGCTCTGAATTTTGGTTGAAAAATGTGAAACTGCTCGTAAAAATAATGAAAAACTGTCAGTTGTCCTTTATTTCTACTTTGATACCTAACATGAAAAACCTCGCCGAATAAAATTGGATGTATTAAGATGACTTGAACTCTATTATTAGTTCAAATAAAAAAACTTGACAAATTCTCATAGTTTGCGCATTTTGTCGTCCGTGCGGCACTAGAATGCAATTTTTTAAGCTGTTCCAATTCAATTTTAACGTACCCATTAGGGTTTTCAAGTTCTTCAGATTATCAAATCATGCTCATTCAAGATCAACTTTGCGATAAAAAGCATAGGATTTTCTGTGTGGTCGATTTTCAGAATATAAAAAAAAAATTGACGGAAAACGATATGTTGTGTCACGAAAACGAGAGTGTGCAACTTCGAGATATTTTTGGAATCGTAGTTGTATCGACGTCAGAGGATGGTAAACTTTTTGGGACATAGATTTTCTTCTAATTATTGATATCCCAAGGTAGATGAACAGTTTCACAGTAAGAAAACAATCCCAGTTCGATACTTCGTAGTACTTTTCTTTTACGTAATTTATTTTTAAACCTTATGTACATTTGTAAAAAGGGAGTTAATAAAATGTACTGTTAAAGTATTTACACCTTTATCCAGGAAAGAAGATGAAGCAACCCTGAGCGTTCTTGAACATCATTACTACCACCAAAGAGTGCCCTGAACAAACTAATGTTGAAAATAGCTACGGAGGAGAATTCATACAAGAACAGCTTAAACTACATAAGTTTACGAGAAACGTCCCATAGTGGGAGCGAGCCATTAGGCGGGTTTCATTCATTTATCAACAGTAAATTTTGAGGCAGACATACATAAACTTTTATACAGAAGATTTCTTACCGTTAACAAAAAAGTTCTCAATTACCTGCATAAGACAGCTAACATACACAAAGCATAAAAGACATAATATTAATGGCAAACGCGTAGTCCATCCTGGGTAGTAAAACGTAAAAATTAGGGTATCACAGGTAGGCGAACCGACTGCGCAATCACTCCCTGATGTATCGATTAAAAACGGTTATCTAACCCAAGCCGAATCACAAAAAAATGGAAAATATGGTCAAAGCTTTCATACGTAAATCGCTTTACCGCAACAATATCCGACTAGCCGTCTGGGAGCTCGGTATATGAATCGCTATATGCTGTATATTTGAGCAACTGACAAGAATATCTTTCTTATATCGTACAAAGCATCCAAATTACAGCATGATATTTAACTTGCTGACCAACAATAAATGCACTAAAATCTATGATAGCTAAATGCTAGATTGTAATCATTCTATGCGAAGACGCAGAAAATTGCTGTATCTAAAAGAACATAAGTGAATTGCACGAGATTGAATTATTATGTAACAGAAAGACTTCCTAGCCACAACAAACGATTTCAAATGAGCAAAAAGAAATCACTTCGAAATAGACTGTGGAGAAGAGGGAATCTCTGCACAAGGTGAGCTCCCACACAGGATACCCAGCGCATAGGAACAGCAAGTCAGGAAGAGGAAGAAAAGCTAGAAATAGCAAAGAATGTATGAATCTGAAATATGCAGAGTGGGCACGAAATAAAGAAATGCCGAAGGCCCTACCTATACCAAATGTAACCTAACATCATTCTTCCCGAAGAGCGCCAAATTGATTCTCCTCGCAAAGTCATTAGGATGATTCCTTGAATAGTAAGAAGTCCCACTTATGAGGGGCTATAAATTTCAATGTAATCAAAACGATAGATTTCAATTGGTTTCCTAAGCGGGACTTCAAGTTGTCTACAAAGGTTTTTCGCATACGTTTTAACCTTGGATCACTGACGCGATAAAGATACAAACAAACGAAGTAGGAGCTACTTGTTCAATAACCTACCTACTTCGTGCGTCGCAGATTCTGCCATGACCAGATTAATAAGGCAAAAGAAGAAGAACTAAGCACACGAAGAATAATTACGACTGTACGGGGTGTTGTGTGCCTCTTCAAGTTAGCGTCAAATAAAAATTATCCTCGACATTTACCCAGGTCGAACATTAGGATAAATTTCTAATACATTAATAGCAAAACCATTGTTAGCTAAAATGAATCGTTCAAGTTCCTACAAAAAATACAAGCTGAGCAATTTTTCGCGAGTATCGTTCACAAAAAGACGTTAACAAACAAAATTAATTACACGCTTATTGAAAAGGTCATCAAAAAGTATTCACATCAGACCAAATGTACATGGAAAATTCTCTACCTTCATTTAATGGAATGTAAAATTCTTTCGAGAACCTAGTTAATGAGATTCAGGTATGTTAAATAACTGCTGCACCGCTAACTTGAAATGTTTCCTCAAATAAAAACTTAGCTTCCTCTCACAAGATATGCATGCTGCTATAGATTATATTTAAATAAAGCAAAAAATTGTCGATAATGAAAATCTCGACATATTTTAGCTATCACCAGTCTTTTTCAAACTAATCATCATTCTTTCAACTAATCATTATTATTATTATTACATAAGAAAGTTTTAGCCTCCCTTAACCACGACAAAGATGTTCTAAGAGAGGAAGGAGGAAGGCACCATTTAGTATGGAGTTGAGGGAACGCGGAATCTATGCACAAGGTGCACAGAAACAGTAAGCAAAGAAAGAAGTTCATGAAACAAGAAAAAGCTGAAGAAGAAAGTAGTAGGAGCTGAAAAACAGGACAGCAGTGAACCGAAAAAAGATGGTCCGTAACAGAACAAAAACCTATTTTATTTTTAACAAAAAGGAAGCCTACCTAACCCTTAGCTCGGGCCCTCACATAGTCCCCCTGGGGGCGCGAATTCCCATAGAAACAATAGTTGTATCCCCCTGAGGGGGTTCAAATAATCAACGAATCATCTTTCCAAACTAATCTAGTAGCGGATCTCGTAAAAGAATAGGAGTTTCCATGGCGAGATAATCAACTGTTCCTAGGTTGAGATTCAAGAGTTAACGCCGGACGTTTTTAGCTAGTACGTGATTTGTTCACTGACTTTTTCCGAGAATGACAATTTACATTCTAAGAAGCAATTGCCGTTATTGAAAAAGTTATCCTAAATTGACAAATGAATAATAGGCTGGCTGAGGATATTGAAAATTACGTTCTTCTGAAGGTGGCCTACAGAACAGGTCAGCCTGCTAGAC